>JMFS01052491.1:0-65152 GCA_000699545.1 Podiceps cristatus | reverse complement strand
CCATTCTGTGATTCTGTGTGATTCTGTGACTCAAAAACATCAATACAAGCTTGAAGGGGAATCTCCTTTTCTCAGTTTGCCGTCGTCCCATCTGCTCTGACAGCAAGCACTGCTTCCCTGGGCCCTCAGAGGAGAGGCTGTTGCATTACATCTTGACCCCAGGCATCACTACCTATGCAGCGGGCACAGCTGCAGGCTGCACTGAGTACCAGAGGTGTGCACTGCAGAGAGCGATGTCTCCATGTAAGGGAAAGCGTCTGATTGCAGGCATACCACTTTTTTTTTTTATTATTTTACTTTATTTTCTCCGTGGCAATACAAGAAGAAGTGATTCAAACCTGTTTCTAGAGTAGTTCATTGCTGGCAGTGAACAAAGGCAGCAATTTCACCTTAAGACTGCTCTGAGAAGGGTTGTGGCAGCCTGGATGCAGCCAGGGAGATGAAAACCTGATTTGTTCCACCTCCCTATAGGCGCTTAACAGAGATACTTCAAGAGTGAAGTCACTCTCACCATGCTTTAGAGCCAATGGGGAAAGCAAGCACTTTTCTAGGAGGGGTGCTTCTAGGAGGGGAGCTGAGTCACTGCCTGGTGGTCTGTCTGTCCAGGGACTGTAAAGAAAGCTTTAATAACAGGGCTTCTAATGTAGGTACTAAAGGTCAGCGCCACCAGTTAAGTGGAACAAGCCTGGTCTAAGTCTCTGCGTTGGGGTCTCCCAGGAGGCCCATGAGATCAGCCATTGAATTGCAAAGCTGTCTTCCAGGTATCTTTCACTCCTCCATCTAAGACCAGAAGATCTGGAGAATTAGTGAATGAAAATTTTCTTGTGGAGAGTAAAAATTCTTATATCTTGTTTATGCCCCAAGAAGGCTTCAGACTATTGAAAATGGGATTTGACTTACGCCTCTGGTTGAAGTAAGTAGCTCAGACCATTCAGGAACGGCTGAGTGGCAGCTGACTGGGCAGCGGTGGCACGAGGTGGTGTGCCCAAAGTGTACACCTGTCTATGAGCGTGACAGCACTTCCTTTGGTACAAAATTATCTTTGGATCACTCTCTTGTGCTTATAGTAATTTATATTTGTAATTATACATAGACTTTTCTACTAAAAATTATATACATTTTGTTTTGCAGGTTGGTTACTGGAATGACATGGATAAATTAGTTTTGATTCAGCATGAACCTACGCTTGGAAACGACACTTCAGCCATTGAGAATAGAACAGTAGTTGTCACTACAATTTTGGTAAGGTGTTTCTTTTTTAATGCTTATACTGGTGTGTGACACAATCTCATTTCTAGTTACGGTCTAATTTAGTCTGCCAGTTCCTCAGTTAGTGGGAGGGTAAGAGCTATATATCTTAATTATCTTGACTGTCACGTCTGTACAGGTTTTTTTGGTATGCATTTAATATAATGATTCACTTGAAATCAGGTTTTTTAAAATTGAGTTGTCGCATTTTTTTTCCTTTATTCGCTCTCTTTCATTTTTTCCTAAAGTAAGTCTCAGAAATGTAAGTGAATTCTTTCAACCTCTAATTGATAAATCTTGACTCACAAGAAACTGGAAGAAAAGAAAAACCTCTAAATGACAGAATTGAACAGAGGGTATAAAGTGACATGTCTGTAATGCCAGTGTTCCTTTTTGTTGATACATTATAAATTCAAAATTGACATTAGCAAGAGCTAAAATTCTAAGTAGTACAGTTCAGCCAATCAGAACTGGATTATCTACTTCTAATTGTGAACGCAAACATTAATTTAGTCAATGCATTTGAACATATTTATTAATATGTTTATTCAGCATTTCAATGAAATTTCCAGTTTAATAAAATATAAATAGATTCCGGGGTTGATTTTCCAGTGTTATTGGTGTTTTTAAAGAGTGGTTGCAAAGAAGAATGCAGTTTCTTCATTCATTTACGTTTTTAATACCTAGTTTTTCAAAACCATTTTTTCTTACAAATCTGTATTTTAAACAAATTATTTAACAATTTTCCCTCTGAAGTCAGACATGCCCTTTTAAGTTGATGTTTGTCAAAGCCAACTGGCAAAGGGTGACCTTTACCTGACCGCTTTTAAGATCTTATGTCTCAGTTCACTGCCCTTTTCACCTGCTTCATTTAGACAAGACATTTTAACCCTTTAGAATAAGCTGTGTCTCAAATGGGAAGGAATATTCTGTACGTGTTGTTAAGCAATAATTCTTCTAGTTTAATACAGAGATGAAAAAAATCCAAACGAAAGTGTCAAGGCATTTTCTTAGTCAAAAATGCAGTTAGTTACCAGATTTCCAGCAGCGTGTCTCAGCATTTATACATTAAGTATGTCTTAACAAATCTCCTGTTGAAGATTATCATTCCAGGATGCAAACCAACCAAACTACTATACAGGAATTCAGAATGTGACTACTAACCAAATTGTGTAACTTCTTATTTTATTTTAATTTTTTTTTTTTTTGCATGGGACATTTAAAATATATGTATCTTTTTCCTAAAAAAAAAAAAAAAAGAGTTGGTGATGGAAAAAAAATATACTTCAGTACAGTCCTCCTCTTTTCAGCCTCTGATGAAGAATCCTATTTTAAGAAATTGATCAAGGAAGAAAAGAGTCCCAAGATGCTGCGAACATTCCTAACTAAGGCTCAAGTATTAACCACCAGTCTAGTAGCAGTGAGCTAATTTTTCCATATGGATTACTGTTCCTCTGACTGGATGACCAGGCACTGAACCACCAAGAAAAGTTCTGTGACTAATCTGAAATGTCTAGAACAGATGACGTTAACCTTCAACTTGGCCAAGCTGAGAAGAGAATGATGTGAATAACAAGCTTTCAGTCGAAATTTTCCTCTCATACCAATCCTGATATCTTTGACTGAAGCTAGCATACATGAATACTGTAATTTCCATAAATAGCTCCAAGCTTAGGAGAAGCGAGTAAAAAATAATAATGAAAAGTAATATAAAAGGTTCCTGTTTGCCAGAAAGGAAAAAAAAAAAAAAAGGAAAACAAGAAAGCTTTTAAAATGTGTTATCTTGCCTGTCCTGTTTGCATTGAAGCATTTTGATGTGCATAATAAATGTTACCATCAAAAGAACTTTTCCAGTCCCTATATTGAAAGGACTGGTGGGATCATTTTCAAAACCAAAAAGCTGAATTAATATTCCAAAGCATGCCCTATGTTTATGCAGCATGTCTTTTTGGACTAAACACAATTATTTGAAAGCAGCACTGCTTCTTGACCAAAAGTGAACCCTTTCAATGTTTCAAAATTACAGTGCAAGAGAAATATATCAGAATTTGGTTTGAATAAGAATACATGGTGAATTCTGCCTTATCATGCCCATCTCCCGTAGAGTCTGCTGGGAGCCGCACACATGATGCTGAAGGCAGATTAGAACCATGATTCTTGATACTGGCCTGCCAGGGCAGTGTATTTAGCATCCACAAGTATATGAACACACACACAAAGAAAAGATATATTTAACTAGAATAACTTTCAGAATCCTGTTATTTTGCTTTTCTCTGTATTATAGTCATGTTGCAAATGCCAGATGGAGACTTTTTGACCTCTTCATTGCCCTCTTCACATTGAAGGGAAGTTGAACCACTGTAGATGACACATACAATTTTGCTTGCATGAGTATTTTCCAACATTAAACTGAAAAGCTTCTGCAACTGTCTGTCAGGCTTTTCAGTCTTTAAAAACAGATGTTGTGGCAGCATAAGAAAACTTTACAAGTTTTGCAGCATGGCTCGCTTTAATTTTTGCCTGAAGCCAAATAGCACAAGTTGATTTGCCTGCTGGTTCTTCAGTTTCTATGTGTCTATGCTTACTTTGCTGTAATGTGGCTGTATGGCTATTGCACAGAAGGTGCATTATAACAAATTAGCTCTGCACTCAAAAAACTTAGTACAGTGTTTTCTACTTGGCAAAATGTTATGTTCATTTGTAATGTAGTGAGAGTACGTAGAATTTATTTTATAGTTTTGGTTTAGCTCACAGGTACTCAACCTCTCTCTTATTAGTCATGTGATGAAGGAGCAGCCCAGAGAGAGGAGGCAGCAGAGGCAGCTGATGCCTTTACTCTAGCAGCTGCCATGCAGCTCTGCTTTGGGAGAGCCCTGTGTCCTGGGAGCCCCTCTGTTCCTGGGAGAGCCCTGTGTCCTGCACCTCATGTGATGCACAGCCTCCTTCCTGCACATCTGGACCTCTGGAAAGGACAAACTTTCCGCCTGTGTGCAGAAGCTTTCCCTCTAGGGTGGGCTTGGGACCTCCAAGTGCACAGTAGGCTCACGGTATGACCGGAGGAGGGACACCATGTGCAGCCCTCCTCTAACACGGAGGTAAAGTGAGTGACTTACCCAGATAGGAAGAATGATCATCTCTAATTTAGCAAGTTGAGAAATACAGTGACAAGATATTGAGGTAGAACACAGGAGAGTAGAAGACTACTCCGAACTCTCTAATCCATTTCATGATACAGCCAACTCTGTACCTACTCTGAGATTGCAAAACTTAAAAAATCATAAAAATCCTTTAGAACCAAAGCTCAATGTACAATGAGCTGCATCTACATTGTGGGTTCCAGCTCAGTATTTTAATGAGATAGTCTTGGTGTTGGCAGATTAAGCTTCAAGGGCAGGATCCAATTCAAGACTGAGTCACCTAAATGTAGATAACTTTACAAAAGGTATTGATTCAGTTGCCCACTTATAAGCACCCAGAGACATTTAAGATACTCTAGGATATATCGCCTACCCCCCATTTCTTACACTGTCAGGATGACACTTGGCAGTTTTATGCCGTATATGACCATTCCATGTGGATGTCTCAGCTACTGTATGTTCTTTCAGGCATGTGGGATGAGTTGTGCCCCAAGTATGTAAGTTTTCATCAAAGTCCACAGATTTAGAAATTGATTCAGTGGCCCATAGGTGGATGCCTAGCACTGAGGATATCAGAGCTATCCGTAAAGGGGCAACACAAAGGACCTGCAGAATGGCACTTGGAGGTCAAGCAGGTTACCTTAGGGTGTCTTGGGTGATGGACATCTTCATTATGTGACTGAAAACAACTGCCATTGTTTTCACTGATATACTCTTGATGGAGTCTTACCTCAGAAATTCTAACTGTAACATCCTTTCTCATAATAGAAAAATATTTTTTCATTAGAAATTTTATTAAATTCTTTAGTAGGCTAGAGAAAAATAATGAAGTTTGTTGCATGACAATAATAAAGACTTCAAACCGAATCCTGGACACTTTATTCAGAAAACAAACAAACAACAACAACAAAAAAAAACAAAAACAAAACCTTCTATTAAAATCTACAGAAGTTTCTTTCAGAATAAAGTGTGATAACGTGTGCTACTTCTGTTCTAAAAATGACATTTCCTTGCACAAGTATTTGTCACTTCTACAAATTATTTTTACAATGTTTAAGGATTTTGAATTGAACTTTAGAATAGGAAAGCCAAACGTAGATCTGTTTGGTATTTGTGTTAGTTACTTTCTCCAGCTTCCCTTTTAGAATGAATCATGAGTTGTGAGCATTTTACTGTACACATGAATTTGTGGCAATGTGGTGGAATGATTTGTTTACATCTATAAAGGTAATTGTTGCAGACATCAACTTGTATTTACAAATGTTAAGTATTGTTATAAAATTGTGAATTATATAAGTAAAGCTTGCACCATTTCAAATATCCGTTCCGTGCTAGTCATTGATCATTTCAATGTGGACTTTTCCTTGATTCACTACCCCATAGAATACTATAAAGCAGCTGAAATCTTGCAAATATTGCGGTGTTAAACCTCATTCAGCAGTAAGTCAAACCTGTGTTTTACATCAGTAGGTTAAGAGTTTATAGTTCAAAAATGTAGTAAATACAAAGATGGTGGGAGAAGTAATATTTTTATTAGACAAGGTGCTATAACTGGAAATGGTGAAAAAGCATGCCTCCTGTTTTCAGCTGTTTCAGCTGATCTAATAGAATATATTACCTCTCCATAGGTATTTTGCATCTCTTTTATCTTTAGATTAGCATGATTACACTAATATTCCTACTAATTTAGAAGACACTATTGTAATACATTATACAGGAAAAAAACACATCTTTTTCAGCGCCACAGGTAGAAAAGAGCATCAAGATACGGCTGAGTACATGCTATTGATCAATTCAGATATTTCATGACTTTGCAGTGTGACCTTACGAGTTCATCTGTGTAATTTTCTTGTCAGCAAACCAGTAAAACTTGCCTTTCATTGCCCTGATGTTGTTATAATAAAATTTGCACACTTCATGAATTCAAAACACCCCCAACGTCTGAAATAGACAGAATTTAAAACTAGTGCTACTATTTGATATTTTTGCAGTCTTTATCAGAAAGCTACATTCAGTCCCACCCACATTCCCCCATGAAATTCTACCTTGAAAATACATCTCTCATTAATTGGCAGGTAAAGTGGGCACAACAATTAAAGAAACTGTTATTTATTCTCTGTAAAATAGGTAGGAGGGAAAGGACAACATAGGAAACAAAAACTATTAGGTGTTCCCATTATTTTTAATTGTATTGTTTCACACTGCCAGATCTCAATCAATTGTTGCTTCTTTTATAGCAATCACAGCAAGAGGTACAACCTTACTCTATAAGGGAATTGCCTTATAAGAGGTGTTCCTTGCTGTATTTTGCTCTAAATCAGTAAGATCGGAGTGTGTAGAAAGAGAAGTGGATGGGGAGAGAACCAGTGTGGTTTCTCCACGTCACCCAACAGATCCCTGCCAGAACCCAGGTCTGACGAGTCCTCACTTGGTGGTCCCTCCACTGGATGGGCTTGCCGCTGCTTGCACCTACCAAGGACGATATTGGAGCCCACTGCTTCCCTTCTCAGTGTTCCCCCACAGAACTCTTGGGGAGGAGGGATGAAGTTTATTTAGCCTTTAACAGGAATAAATAGGCATCTGTCACTTTGCTTTGCCACGCAGAGGCAGTTGAAATGCTTTTTTGCATCCCTGTCAGTGATGAGGTGCAGGCCAAAGCACAGTGTCTGGGTTTTGGGAGAAGGAACAGGCTGACCTGGCCTCCTCTGTGCCTGTCTGCTTTGTGTCCCTCTCCAGAATTATTATTTCCTGATGTGACTTTAATTGTATGCCTTTGGTGTGGGATTTATAAGGGCTGAGTAAGAAGAGCTAGTAGTCACTAACTGGTCTTTGAAAAACAAAATTGCTTTTGAGGTACAGCAAGCAAATGTAACTGAAGCTTGTAAGGATAGTCCACAAATACAGGATACTGGACAAGACTTGGTTGTATTTCTAGCTAGCAGTTGGCTAAATCACAGTCAGGAGACATAGTATTTTTCACCTCTATTTATTTTTAACCATTTTTGTGAAATAACACAGGCAGAAACTCCGAGATTTTGGCTTTTCCTCTCATGGGAACAAAAAGCTTACACAAGGGAGGAGCATTTGGTTCATGTGCCCAAAATACTTCCCAAAATCAAGATCTACTGCAAAGAGAGAGCAGGACTCCTTCTCCCTGATCTCCTCCCTCCCTCCCTCTGGGAGACAGGTGGTTGAGGTTAAGCTGTTTTAACTGGGGATGGAATGCAAGAAATGGTGCAGGCTGCTGGTAATACTCAGCAGTTTTCCTCTGAAGATACTGACTCTGTACAGACAAAGGCATTGCACTGCATCCCTGCAGACTGATGCCATAGCTCAGTGGTCTCTCAGTGCCCAGGCCACACACATCAGGATGGTAACAACTTGGTTTGTGATTGCCCCAGCTTTGGAAGTCCTTGGTGATCCTTAGCTGTGCAGGGGTCAGAAGTATGTGCTCAGAAATGCAAGAATCTGCTGTCGTCACTCTCATATTTCTCTGGGCACTTATGTATAGGTCAAGGAACCAGGTGGTCAGAGTTTGACTTTGGAAGTGATCATTGTGGACACTTTTATATGCTACGTGGTTCCTCAGCTGAAGTAATGGCCATAATGCATCAATGGCCTCCGACACTGCATTACTGCCAAGGGACTGCAGCCCAAAGAGGCATGTCCACAGCAGAGAACGACCTAAGACGGAGGTGATGGGAGGAGAGGTGTTCCAGGAATCCACCCGAGAGTGAAACATTCCTGCAGTGCTTCAGAACTTGACTCTGTCTTTAAGAAAACACTAGCACTTCCCCATTCCCGAGTTGTGTTGAACCTAACCTGGGAGCTTTCTCTCACATTGAAGTGAACGAACTGTACAACTTTCTCCACTCACGTTACACAAAGCTCCGTTCTGCTATCCTTATATGGAGCTGGGTCCTGAGCAGAGTTACCACTGGAGTAAACTGATAGCGCCTCCCACATGTAATCTATAATTCTATTTCTCTGTCTTTTCACCTTATAGAAGTAAATTAAAGATACTGTTCAGACTTGCCTATCAAATTCTTCTCTTGGGTTGATCCACACCCTACTAATAGGAGCTACATATTGATATCTGAAAGGAAAAATTTACCTGACACACTGAAAAATTTTGGAATTGGCTTATACAGTCCCTGTATTGCTCATATAATGCCACCTATCCTGCATCCACCTATCCTAACACCGAATAGAGGTTACAAAATTACTGTTGCTTACAGCTGATGTTGATGTAGTTTCAATGAAGCAGACATTCTCAGACTACACGTTTGCCTTAATTTTTATTTTTGTACTAATGATGTATGTAGGAAAGATGTGAACAGGGCAGAGTACTGCCAAGGTTAATGTCAAAGAAACAACGTTCGCCAGGGCCAGCATAGAGAAAACTTAAGTTGCCAGTATTTAATGATGTAAATTCAAACAAAGTGTGACATGAGTGACAAGTAGTTTATCTGGAACTGGCCTTGAATATGAATTATGTGAAGTAATTTAAAATACCACCAGAAAGTATAGTTTTACATAATGATTGCTAAAGTATGAATCCAAACAGAGCAAAAAAAAAGAAAAATATGACCTTGTTTTCCCAGTGGGACCTTGATTTCCCAATAATACTATTGTGATAGTATGGTTTACACAGGGAATGTAAGATCCACTTTTCAAGACAGGATTTACTTGTTTTCAGTGGCACTCACCAACCAAAAATATTTTGGTACTTCTTTTTCATGCAGCATGTAAAGTCAGTGTCAGCTTAATACCGTTCTTGTCCATGTGTATTGCTTAGAACCATCCTAAAAGACCTTTCAGGTTCTGCACTGTTTATTCAAAGGGGAAGATATATGTTTCCTCAGGAATGTATTTCTGTGTTCTCACTAAAATGTATGTAGCCTCTTAATAACTATGCATTCTAAACCCCAAGAAAGCAAATCATTCAAGCTATGCATATGAAATTACATAGATGGTAATGACAGTATGTTAGAGGATATGCTTACTTATTGAAGTCAAAAGCAAAAATTATACATTGCATTATCCCACAGTCATTTGTATAGGTCCAAGCTCTGTTCACATTTTAAATTTAGCATATGCTGCACTAAGGTGTTTCAGTTAAAACAAAGGAAAACTTTCATGCATGGTTGGATAGCTTTTGTCTTTATGATTTGTAAAGTTGATAAATCTTGTGAAATGTGTAAGCCAAATTACAGTGTAAATAGTATACCTTTCCAGAAGGATTTCTGTTCATACATTTTAATTTAAATGTGCTAATACTATCCATGAACTTTTGATAAAATCTGTGTTGTTCAGTCAGTAGATGACATGTTGCTTTTCAGAGTATATTCTATATACTTCTCCTTTACAGTTCTACTTCTTTCATTATAGGAAGCCCCATATGTTATGTTCAAGAAAAACCATGATACGTTTGAAGGGAATGACAAGTTTGAAGGATACTGTGTAGATCTGGCGTCAGAAATTGCAAAACATATTGGTATCAAGTACAAAATTGCCATTGTTCCTGATGGAAAATATGGAGCAAGGGATCCAGAGACAAAAATCTGGAATGGGATGGTGGGAGAACTTGTTTATGGGGTAAGCATACCAATTTTTGAATCAGGATTTAATTTACCATAGTATTAATCATAAAATAGGAAGTATATGTGCATTTTATTTAACCTTGGGTTCACAGAAGAGAAACAGAATTCTGTTTCAGATCTCTGTGCTTTCATTTATTTTCAAATGAAAATCAAATATTTTCATGCAAATCCTACTATTTATTCAACTATTACCTTGTAGCATTAGAACATCCATAGTTTGCACATCCCTTAAAAATTCGTTAACGTTAGAACTAATGGTAGAGACCATCTATTTCTGATACATTGTAAAACTTAGTTTGGAAGAATATCACTCATTTATTCATTTTCATGGACAGATCTTTCAAAAAGATAGAACTCTTGGTCTAGTTTGAGAAATGGAGAATCCACTATCATATATTAAACGTACATAACAAACCGCTACAGACAAGTACACAATAAGGCAATTCAGAATTAAGTCAGACTTTTAAGATGAACATCAATAATAAAATCTAAGAGCAAACCTGGTAAATTCAGCAACTAAGAGCATTATGTTATGCAGTGATTCGAAGAAGGACTCTTCAGAATAGCATAACAGTTAACAATTCTGTCGACACATGAAGCTATAATATTTAATGAAAGTAGTTCCAACAAACTCAAAGAAATATTTGCAGAACCCAATAAATACTTGGTGTTACCAAAAGTAGCAAAACTCAGAGCTGTGCTTGCTTATGACTGCTGTTGCTAGTATCTGCACTGAGAACAGATCAGAATTCTTAGAGAAACTTTTCATTTCAATGGTGGAATTAAAAAAAATCCTAAAACTATTTAGGTGAGAACATTGCTGCCAATGAACTCATAACATACTTCAACATCCCTATAAAAAACTACTGCATATGGTTTGGTCCATCCACAGTTGCAGTTTTCACAATTCTGATGACAGTTAGGGCCATGTCTGGCAAAAGCCTAGTGGCTTTTTTAGCAGCTCCATTTCTGTTCCCTTCTGACAGCTAAGTATAGCTGATAAATTTTATCAAAGTCTTCACCACTAGCATCAGTTCAGGGGACTTATCAACATGAAATAGCCTGTGTGCCGTAGGAGTATGGGAAATGGTGCCCCAGAGTTTTATTGATTTCCCCTCCACAGGGGAATGGGAAGGTTGTACCAGCCTCACAAAACTCTGCGTGTTCTTGGAGGAAGCAGCCTCACTTGTGTCTTTAAAGAGTGGAAAAGCTGAATGATCACCAAGCATGTACATCCACTTTAGTGGAGGTGACTCCTTGTCTGGCTTTTAATCGCAACAGCAAACACATGGACGTCAATGGCTATGCACTGTTTTACACCAGTAGGTCTTGTAAGTCATCTGAGAAATTTTACAAATTGTGTGAAAATTTCCTTGCTCAGATTCAGAGTTTCGGTGGCCTATCTTCTAGTTGAAAATTATAGAGGAAACTTGAAATTACACTTCAGTGGTGGTTGGGTTTTTAGTTTTTTTGGTTTGGTTTGGTTTGGTTTTCGCTTTTATCTTGAAAAATTTACCTCATCAAACCCAAACTGCCCTAGTACTAGACCGAGATACAAAGTGCTATTAGAAAGCTTACGCAGAGGTTCATGCCAGTACTCGAATGTAACCTGCGGCTGTTAACATAGCTGAAAGCAACAAAACTCACAGGCATAAGGAACCTGTTGCAAATCACCTGAATGAAGATGACATCCCAGAATACATGGTTAACACTTTGGGTTTTGTAATGGAAAAGAGATGAAGGCTCTTTAAAGGTTTGATGGCCAAGTTTATGAAGGCTGGAGTCTGATTGCGATTCTGGAATTGAGTTCTGGGAATGAGCTGCAGCACAGCTCTATGGAGAAGTTTTTTTTATTGAAAGAACTAACAGAAGTTGGCCGTTGCCCGGCATATTTGCTGTACTGTCCATAGGCTCCTTAAGGCTTTATCTCTCCCCATAGATCAGTGGTACTAGGTAATGTCCCTGGCACTGGAACTTCCTTGCCTAACTGCTAAATTGTAGCAATGGTTCCTGGTATATTTTTGGCCTGTAATTATTCTCCAAAACAATTTCTGAGCCCAGCTGGACACTAGCACAGGGGAGAGGACCCCTTCCTATAAGCAGCTTGAATGCAGCCATCCTGGATCAGAGCTTAAATAACTTTCATGGTAGCGACATGGATTGTCCTATGCCAGCTGGCCTTAAAGCCAAGAGCAACCCCAAGCATGTTTAACATACTTTTACAGATGCTTTTGTTTTTAAAGCAAATTGTCCTTCCTGTTAACTTATGAAAGTTTGCTGCTTAAGATTTCCATAAGGAAGCCATGGAGAGCATCCTCCCTGCAACTTCCTTGAGTCCTTGCCAGATGATTTACAGAGCGTCAGCGTCCCTGGCCTATTCCATATAGAGAAAGCAGAAAAATCAGTCAGCCAGAGACTTTCCTGCAAATCTCTGCTGGAAGAGAATGTTCATCTTTTCTGGTAGATCCCCAAATCATAAACACAAGTACTCTGAGTAGCTGGCTGTGCTTCAAGCAGTGGTTTTTATATGCAGCCAGGATTGGGACAGAATTTGCAACTGAATTAGCAACTTAAGGAGACGATCTGTTTGGGAAACATTTTATAGTTTATAATTCCCAAGCACATTAAAGGATTAACAGGCAGTTTTCTGCCAGCCAGTGAGATTGGTCCTTTTGTGTGCCACACGAAAGGCTCCACTCTTCTCCTGCTCTTTATATGGTACCCCAGTGCCTCGGTGCCCCCAGTGCCGCTTAGCCCTAGCCGTGTTTCTGGGAGTGGACATGTGCCAATTTTATCCCATGTTCCCTTGAGACCCGCATGTAGGGTTGGTCATTCTGTAGCTGGACACCGTCAGGTACTGCGCGGAGCAGCTTGGTCGCCGCCTAAGCTCTGTAGCTGATTTTTCCATCATGCCCCAGGGGAAACAGTGTATAAACTGCTGTGTTGTAGTTTCGCTATGACTGTACAGAAGGTTGGGGAGGGGTGTGGAGTGTTTTTATTTTCCTGTTTTGTTTTTAACACTCTTAAAAACTTCCCATAAATCTTGGTCATTTGTCCCTGATCTCTCAAATGCCTGCAGTAGGGTTGCATGCGGAGGTCTGCGGGGGTCTATAGCCCTTGATATCTACCTTAAAGAGGAAAGGCTGGCCGGGGATGAAATACCATTAAGCACATGTAACGAGTGTTTCCAAATGCACTAACAGTCAGCCTCAATTAAATATTCATTCTCCTGACACAGAATGCTATTCTTTTACTGCTTAATACAAAAGGTCACAAGTCATTTCTGTTTAAAAGCTGAGAAGCCCTGAGCTTCTGAAGTTGAAATCACTTCCTACATGATTTTTTTCAGATAGCTTTGCCACCTTCATAAAACTTGTACCAAGCATAGATTTTATTCACAAGGTCATAATAATATAATCTGGAAAAGTAAAAGTCTTACCATCAGACTTAGTCTTGTCCCACTGTGTAATATTGGAAGGATTCAGACTCCATCTGTACTCAGTAGTGGTGCAGCCTTGATTGAAATGCTGCTACAGATGCAGTTGCTTTAAGTGTGAAGTATCATTAGTCTTTGTCAAAACAGATTTCACTGCCAACAAAATCATGAATTGTTTGCACCATTGTTATATTGTTAATTGTTTAAATCCATAATTATATGGTGTATATTAACTGGGCAAAGCACAAATGCTGATGATTATAACACACAGCTATTGTCATTATTTAGCTTTCAACAATGCAGAGTTTATGTAGGCCTTAGTGTGGCACACAGTGGTCTTACAAAAAATAATAAATAATGTCAGAGTGGGGAGGCTGCACTTTTGCCACTTATTTGGTATCTAATTGTGCCCCAGCTGTGTACTGTCCTTTTACATTCATTGGCATGAAAGGGGTTTATCTATATTATGAATCATCTGACATTAGATCACTATCGTAGTGAAATGGGAAAAGTTCCTTTCTCCTCTTCAACTCCTTAAAGTAGTGTAGGCAGCTAGTTCTGATGTAGTTCTAGTTCTGCATATATTCTGTAAACCTTTAGATTTGGTGAAATGGCTCTTCCTCAGTGTTTAATATACAATATGCAGTGTGCTAATTTGGCCTTTAAAATCTCCACAATTCGCACTAAAACAGTGCTGACACTTTTCTGCCTCACATTTCAAAAACTAGCAACCCTCAAGTGTCCTTCTTTTCATCCCCGTTACAATCTGCAGACACAAAAAATGAACTGTTAGCCAACACTTTTGGAGACCAATGACCAGGCCTGTCCTTTACACTGTGTTAACGGAGATACCACTATGTGACAAATGCAGAGACGACCAGCAGTAACAGATCACCGTTTCCCCGAGTCTTTCAGTTAATTCATTCAAGGACTCCACATCAGGCATTCACAGTAGCTGAAATTTAGGAGTATAAAAAGGCATTGACTCTAAGGAAGGAAGCCATCCTTCTAGAAAAAAGGAATTTAGGAGTGAGATGAAATACAAAAATATGCAGCAATGCCAGTAACACAAGCCACCCTACAATCCTTAGACTACAGAAACCAAATTTACTTTAGTTTTCAGGATATTTAAAAATATATCTTAGACATGTTATTTTTCTTCATATAATACCCATCTTCATAAAATCTCCATTTCAGTCAGATGTGTGTAATCACAAGACTTCAAGAAGCCAAATTTTTTAAAATGCTTTGTATTACAAAATTTAGATTAAAATTCAGAGAATTAGCAATATTATCATAATGTTTACCTGAGACATTAGCACCAGAGATAATGTTTGATATGCTTGCAAAATTATGATTTTGTGTTGCTTAAACCATATCTTTACATAAAATTATGTGTTTGCATCACAGCTATTTCAGAATGACAGCTATAGTCTGATGATTAATATATAGCAATTTTAATACAAATTTGCATTTTTGAGCCATTGCTCTGTAATGAGTCAGTTCTTTTGAATTATTCAAAATAATACACCTGCCAAAATAGGTTTAAATTTTAATTATATGAAAATAGTTTAAAATTAAATTCCATAAAATATATACGGCTCAGTATATGTTAGTGTATAAAATAACAAAAACGTAATATTTTAAATGCATTTATCTGTTTCAAAGTTGCAATATAACAAAAAAGCCTACATTTCAGTTTTGGTTTTTCTTTATCACACAAGCTATTTATGTAACGCTTGGATTAAACTATTTAAGCACATCCTTAATTTTCAGCATGTTTTAATCTCATTGAAATTGATGGGATTTAAATATATCCTTGTATATGTTACGGAGTGTGAATGTCCTTAAGATCATCCTAAAAGGCAAATACGCGTTAAATGTTTTACTAAACTATGGGCTGTGTACTATGTCTGAAGATGCTACCCCATAAGATGGATTTGGGCTGACTATTTAGAAAACTACAATGCCATTATGGAGATTTATGAATAAATCTTGTGCTTTTGAAGATGACAGGGCCTGGGGTGGGGTAAATACAGGCAGATGATCTCAAATATTGAGACCTGAAGCAGAGTAATGCCACTTCAGAGGGCAGGCTGTGAGTCTACCTTATTTGCAGCCAACACCAAGTTTTCTCAAAATACCCTCAGTTCCGCTCCTTAGCCCGTAAGCTGTGCGTGACCAGGCCGGTCACAGCTCTGCTCTACGGATCCGCCCAGACGCAGCACCATGATGATGAACGGGGGAAAGGTTTCAGCAGCTTCTGCATCTGTTCCCCTCCCACCGGTGCATCTTTTGTCCCATTTCCACTCACCGTTCCCATCTTAAGTACTGCTGTAATGACAGCTTTGGTGTACAAGGCAAGCAAGGAGCAAACCTTACTGCAAGGTTGAGTCCCTAACGACAGAAGTGGCCCGTTCCCCAGCTGCAATACCTTGCAGTTCATGCAGACATCGTTGTTAGCAGCATTGGTAGCAGTCACCACCGTCATCAATAACTATTCATTCAAGACTGGCATCTTCATTCTAAAAACATATAGGAGAAACATATTAAAAATCATTTCTGTCTCTCTAATGGGAATGGATTCAGCACACCTTTTATCCTTTTATTACATGACTTTGCACAGCTATTTTCTGTATACTTGCCTTTTTGCACTATTTAAAATCTGATTCATTCCCATTGAACTCTCTCTCCCCTAAGACAACTGTGTGTAGTTTGGTGGCATCGTGGCAATAATCACCTTTTCTGCTTCATGCTATTTGGAACTTCTTTGAGTCTATGAGCTGGCTTCCCTCAAAGAATGATTGTACCTTTTGCAAATACAAAATATATTGCTGTTTATGGGATCTTACAAAAAAAAAAATCTGTATACATTCAGTGACAATAAGGTCATTCTCATTTTTCATTCTTCCTTGAATTCCTTTACTTTAAATCTACATTAATACCCAAAATGGTCTACCTACATTGCTGCCCACCTCTATAAGATTTAAGAATCTTCTCTTTAGCAGGAAAATTATATATTTCTATAATTCTTAAAATAAAAACCAGCAATATGTATGTTTTACTGAAAGCATATTGAGTAAATATAGACTGTTGTAGAAAGAAAAACAAAGACAGTATAAAGAACATTTAAGCCACAGTGTCCTGATGTTAATGACATACCTTTGGAATTAGCTGCTTAACTGAGTGTATAAGACAACTCCAATTAATCTATACATCTATATTTCTTTTTTCTTTATAGAAAGCAGAGATTGCTGTTGCGCCTCTGACCATCACTTTGGTACGAGAAGAGGTCATTGATTTTTCTAAGCCTTTTATGAGTTTGGGGATATCCATTATGATCAAAAAGCCACAGAAATCTAAACCAGGAGTGTTTTCCTTCTTGGACCCTTTGGCGTATGAGATCTGGATGTGCATAGTCTTTGCCTACATTGGTGTCAGTGTGGTCCTGTTCCTAGTTAGCAGGTTTAGCCCGTATGAGTGGCACACAGAAGAACCAGAGGACGGGAAAGAAGGACCCAGTGACCAGCCTCCCAATGAGTTTGGCATATTCAACAGCCTCTGGTTTTCCCTGGGTGCCTTCATGCAACAAGGATGTGATATTTCCCCAAGGTTTGTGTCAAATCTTTTTACATTTGCATTTTATCTCCAACACTGAAGCATAAAATCTTCCTTCGTTTATTTTCCTGGCAGTGTTTTGAAGTTTATTCTTTAGGAAGCCTTTACATTTTTTCTTTCTTTTTTTAATAGCTATGATAAGGGCAAAAGAGAATCTGCTTTGAATTTTGGTCATTGCTATTATTTTACAATTTTAGATATTGTCAAGGTGCATAAACCACAAACAGCTCTCAGAAACAGCAGGTGCACGTGGGGGCAATTCCACTGAGTTGACTTCAGAGGAGCTGTGTTGTTCCTAAATTAGTTCCATTGTATTACAGTTATGAAACACACACTATTGTGCTGAATATTTGCCTTGCATGAATGACTGTCCCGTTTCTGTTCCCTATCAAGTTCTACAGCATTGCTTCGAGAATATCACTGTCTATGAGAGACAATATCTGGCTATCTATTTCTGAGAAGCCACACTGTCTGGCTAAGTTGTGCCTTACCAAATGGGGGCCTCAGATGTAATATATGATCCCAGTCCTGACTTTCTCAGCCTTTTAAGATCTTCTGGAACTTTAGTGTGCAGTAACTACAACTTCTTAATTAAACATTATGACCCAATCTTTCAAACTTGAATGCTTCATTTTAGCCATTAATAGTGAGATTTTGAGAGTGTTCAGCATTGACTTAACTCTGCTATTACTGAAGTTAGCAATAAAACTGCTACTGATTAAGACTGGATGTACATTACACCTCAACAGTCTTCTCCACAAATTACAGGTATTAAAATGGAAAATCTAATTTTTTATTTAATCTAAAGAACTGTTACCACAAAATACTTTCTTCTTAAATAAGAAAAACAAATGTGAAAGTTAAAATGATTGCAGTAGCTTGTAGAATGTTTGAAAAGTTTGGGTGACAGGAACGTGTTAATCCTAGAACCAACATAATCCATATGCAAAGCCTTTTGTGTCTTTTTTTTTTTTTCTCCTAAGAGGAAAGAGACAAAGCTACTGATTTGTAGCTACCATGCTTTACTTTTGTCTCCAAAAAGAGGTTACCTATCCAGTATTTTTGACAAAATTTTTTGCTATGTTAGGCATTTCCTTAAATAATAAGAACACTGAGATTACTGTTCAAGAGGATTCAAACTTATTAATTCTACATATTCATAAAGTGGACTCCGTACTGTAGCCATTAAGATTGAAGAGAAAAAGCATTTATTAGTATTTAAAATGCAAATGATCTCCCTCCCGTTGACTGTTACTTAATGATACGTGTTTGGCAATAATGGTGCCTTCTGTCTTTTTCTCCGTGGCTTAAGAGACAGGAAAATGTGCATTATCTTATTCATGTTTAGATCCCTCTCAGGTCGCATTGTTGGAGGTGTCTGGTGGTTCTTCACGCTCATCATTATTTCATCCTACACTGCTAACCTCGCTGCTTTCTTGACTGTTGAGCGAATGGTCTCGCCCATAGAAAGTGCAGAAGACCTTGCCAAACAAACCGAAATTGCTTATGGGACACTGGACTCAGGGTCAACCAAAGAGTTCTTCAGAGTAAGTTGGCATGTCCATTAGAGCAGCTCTCCCTACCGACTGCTCTTATAAGGTGCTTGGAAGGGTGAAACAATGCTACTTTGCAATTATATGTAATGATGTGATTTGTGACTCCTGCGATACTTCAGCTACATTTTTAGCCTCACAGCACCATTTGTTGGAGTTTTCAGTTATTTTAATTTGTGGAAAGCTTATTGATCCTGTCACATTGGGCAAAAGAGGTGCCCCGAGGGATACTGGAGCCAGTGATAATTAAAGCAGCATTGCACTATTGATTCATCTGAAGCTACAGTACTGAAATGATGCGCAGCATTGAAAGCCTATGATGATAACGTGGAGTCTTGCAGATTTTGTTTCTGCTTATGGATTTGGCTGTGTGCGTTTTGCTTTAGGGTTTTGGGTGGTGGGCAGGAAATGCATTTTCTAATTTGTCAACTTTCAGATGAATAATAAAGAGAAAATATATCTCGGGGGGATGTGGTCGGAGCATTAGGAAGTAGCCTAAATAGCCATTCTTATGTCTGTGCTGTCTGTATTGATTACTTCATTTTCATTTGCTTTCCCGTGTTAGTGTGGTTGGTATGTAATCCTCATCGCTTGCCAGCTGGAAAACAGGGAGCCTGGACATCACGAGGAGTACATAATCAACAGTCCCTCCTGCTTTATTTCATGTCCCTAGCAGATGAAAGTTAAGCCTAGCTGACTGAACGTGTGTGAGTTTAGTGTTTGAACGTGGCTCTGAATAAATGCTGTGAGCTGGTAATCCTTCCTTGGAATTTACACAGTTTAGGAGCACTTTTTATCTGAAAGGTGCAGTTTAAAGCATTTTTAGAAGAAAGGAAGATGGAGTGATAACTTCTTATTGTCTAATTGAAAGGGGACTGTTCTATCTTAGGTACTCCCACCCACCTTGACTGTTTTCAGCTTGGCCAAACTGAACTCAGTGAATCATTAACAAAATTATGGATGGGATTTGTGAACTGTAGACAGTATCAATTCAAGGGCAGCTGCTGAGTGACTCCCAAAAGGTCTGTAGTGAAATAATCTTTTTTTATTGCGAGAGATATCTCCATAGAAGAACTTGAAAATCTTTTCTATTAGCTGTAAAAAGATGATGCCTTATAAGATACAAACGGCACATAACCAACAGTGGTTGAGCTTTCACATAAGGAAGCTGTCCAAGGAGTTTAGTCTAAGCTAGTTTTCCGGATTTCTTCTGTAGACACTGCAGAAAGAAAAGCACCCCTGCACGTCCTTGATGGGACAAGTATGTATGTTGAAATAAATCACCCTTTAAAGTACCTTTCTCTTTGCATCAACTCTAGAGGGATCCCACTGAAATGGTTAGGGTGTTTGGTACCTCATTTTTTAATGGATACAGTTCAGTGACAAGCTTCTAACTACACCTGTCTTCTTCTATAGCCAAGGTGTTGATATACACCTAAATATGACACTACAGATGCTCTCTGGGAGCCTTAATTTTTACCCCACGTGTAGAAACTCAGCTTGGCGTCCCTAGAAGCCCTGATTTCACATCAGATATCTACAAAAATGGAGGCATTAAGATATAGAAGGCTTGTCTGACAATTGAAATATTTTGATCTTGAGATGGCCAGTTTTCCTATTTTCTTGAAAAGAATATAATCCCTCAGTACTCATTATTTCTATTCATCTATCCTTAACCCATAGATTCTTCTTTAGCTCAATTTGTGGCAAGTTCAGTATTTTATTCTGGGAATTCCAGTTTCAGTCCATCACAAGGTGAGGCAGTAACCACAATATATGCCTACGAATAATTCTTTCAGCTAGAATGAAGCTGTGATGATAGTTAAAATGATGATGCTGAGGACCAGGTAGATTTATTTAACTTTGGATTTATTAACTTGTTGCATTTTCAAGAGTACCCAGTGCTTGCAAGTTTTTTAGGAGATAATGCAAAAATTAATTCCCAAGGGAACAGTAAAGAACGCAGGAATAGGGTTGTTTTCTTAAGAGCTTCAAAACACTTGTACAAACCAGTTTTGAAGTAATGAGGTCAGGTCTTTTGACACAAAAACAGTGTTGGTCACAAAAATTTCATGATTCTTTTAAATCATCCTATAAACAGAGATACTTTTTTTGTTTGAATTAGTATTTCATGCAAGATCTCTCCTTAAAGAGAAGATTCTTTGTCTGTTTGTAATGACAGCCATTCTTTGTAAAGATGAATGAAGGAAAATCAATGTTCTCTTTATAATTTTTTCCTTTATTTCAAAATACAAAGGGAAACATTAAAAGTAACTTCAAATACTAAATACAGTTGCATATGCAAAATTTTATCAAGATTTAGACTGTTTTGATCACTTTTTAAAAATGGTGCAAATGTTATGAAATGATTTTAATCTCTGCAACAGTATAGTGACTGTTAATGATATTGCATGCTCAATTTCTAAAAATATTTTTCACAAAATAAGGACAAAGATAAAATATCATTAGCGAGCAAAACTCTATTTGCATAATACATAAATTAAAACCGAGCCTGAAACAATAGTACAAGAAGACTTGTTTGCCAAGTCTAACATTTTGTGTGGTTGGAAGCAAACATCACCACTTTTGGGATTAGAGTCATGCGTAACTTTTCTGTCAGTGATTACTGTCTCGCTGAAGATGAGCCTTCAGGACATTTTCTCATCATTTGATCATTTCTGATCAAAATGTCAGAAACTCTGAACAGGCTGCTCTGATTCCAGATTGGAAACAGAAAAGGGAAAAGGCATTTTAAAGTCAGCATAAAGAAAAAGTAGTCTTTGATACTATTAGCTATTTATTCTTATTTTCTGTTGTGGACACACTGAGAGTTGCATTTTCAAAGCAGCTTGCTCAAGAGGGGAAGAGCTTAGTTTTAGCAGTCCTCCTCAGAAAAGCCCTAAATGAAAATTATCCTAGCTTGGCTGACTGCAGGGAAAGCTGCAAAGTTTCCTCATAGGATAATAAGGAATATCTGTTGGTTCACTCTTCAATTTTCACTCTGACTTGACTTAATTTTTTTTTTTTTTTTTTTTTTTTTTTTTGTCTCTTGATGGGCAAAGGAAACTATATCCCCCAAAATAGATTGAAATGCAACCTTTTTCAATTGATTTAGGGCATTGTTTCTTCTTACTAATAGAGCTATTTTATATGTGTTGCATGTTTTTAGTTTTGAAGGAAAGTGACCTATTATATGTTTACTTTGTAAAGAATCTGATGGTGTGGATGATAAGATGTAAAAAATTATTGGAAATGAAGGCAGACAAAGGCAGGTAAATATTCTTGAAATGATGAATAATTCACACTGCTCTCTTCCATTTTTTTTTTCTTTCTGTAAATTTAAATCCATGAAATTACATCAGCGTAAAGCAAAAAGAATACATGGGTGGCTTAGCTTACACTCTGCTCTCAGACACTAGTATGTAAATGAAAAGGAGCTGTTACTACAGTGGAAAGAGAGGGTGACAAGGCATGATGTGATTATGGACATACACAGTTGTTGTTCATTTAAATTTTGTTATATTTGACAGAAAGATAAAATATTGCATATAGACAAGCTAAAAAAGCAAGGATAATTTATGATGTTCTACTATACGGTATTTTTATTGAACATTTCTGGTTAAATGCCACTTACTTTCAAGTTAGACCTACCTCCCTAACAAATTATTTTCTAAGTAATAATACAATCATTCAGTAATTGGTAAAAAGAAGTGCTTCAGGGAAATTACCTGTACAAGGGCTCAGTTGCAGGCTTTTTAAAGCCATTGTCAATTTAAATAATACTTAGATTACAGGATTTGATATTTGTTTAAATATTCTAAAGCTCTTTATTTTGGGGCTTTATGGCACAAAATATTTTCCTGGAGTGTGCACACTGTGTGAGAATGTTAGACCAAATCTTGCTTAGCTAGAAACTCCCGTTGACTCAAATAAAAGCTGACTTGAGGACTGGGTTAAGAAGTCCTTTTTGCAGCATGCATAAGAGAAGATAAATGCCGTCTCTTTTTAAATGAAAACACTGTATAGCGTTCAGCTGACGCACTGCTGGTCTGCATGCCTGTATCCCTGTTGCTGGAGGAAGCAAGGGAGTTGTTGAGTGGATTTTATGAGCATGGGAAGCTTCTCAGCCTGACAGCATTTCCTTCCTTCCTTTCAATGAAATTTCTTATTTTTGTTTTTATTTTTTATTAAGTTTTATTTTTGCTTAAGTCTTTACTTGTAGATACACCATGCATCCCCAGGCAGGAAAATTTCCCACTAATGCACTCTAAGCCACAAATTCTTGCACATTCTTTGAGCAAGCACATTCCTTACTCAGTGACTGGCAGGATGAGATTATTTAAAATAAATCCACTGATACTGCAGTTCTAAGAACATACCTAAGACTTCTTTAAGACAAATGCTTAGTGGACTTTGTTTCCTTTAATAGCATATTTGGTCCAATTTGCTGTTTCCATCTTCTATTGTGAACCATGTCTTGAAGAGTTATGCAGCCTTTCTCAGTGTAAATTGAATGAATTCTGGACTCTGAATTATGAAAGCAGAAATCTTACTTAAGCTATTATGGTTTTGATGGTGTAAGAAGTGGGTCTTAGAACTGACAAATGCGTCAAGATTCAGCTCAGTCTTTATGGAGAGATTATTTTTTTGTTTCTCTTTTCCATACAGATTTATTGTGGATATCTCTTTCATATATAATTCCCTAAAACACACTTTAAAACACTTTGACTGTGTGAACTGCCTTTATCTAACAGCAAATTCAGGTCTTGACTTTGCAGTTGTTTTATTGTGACTGCTAGAGGCTAACTGGACCTAAAAATAGTATCTGATTTTATAGTATTGATACTGTTATTTCTTGTTTCTTTTAAAATAATCATGGCATTCAAAGAAAATCCTTATTCAAGTATAGTTTTCCCAACCCCAGTTGTTTGAAAAATTCAGTATGATTGATTGATTTTATTTTGAACAGTGCCATTCTGAAATGTTGCAACATTCTTTTGTTCTAACTTCTTTTTAATTTTCTCCAGAGATCAAAAATAGCAGTGTATGAAAAGATGTGGACCTACATGAAATCAGCTGAGCCGTCAGTGTTCACTAGGACTACTGCAGAGGGAGTAGCTCGTGTCCGCAAATCCAAGGGCAAGTTTGCCTTCCTGCTGGAGTCCACCATGAATGAATACATTGAGCAACGAAAGCCATGTGACACCATGAAAGTGGGAGGAAATCTGGATTCGAAAGGCTATGGCGTAGCCACACCGAAGGGTTCTCCATTAAGGTGGGTGGAATAGTATAACAATATAAAATGTGTTGTTATAGTATTCCACCTTCCCTGATGTCCCTGATATAGCTCTTTTTGTTTTGTGTGTGAACATGGTATGTTATTTTTCTTTTCTTCCATTTCATATTTTTTTGATCAGCAAAGGTAACCATTTCTAATTGCAATATGGATTTAGCAGCTACAGTTGGCATATCTTTCAAGGCCATATAAAAACCAAACTGGTTGAACACTAGCTACTTGAAGTCAGCCTCAATAGAATTGACATCAGCTATTCTATTTCATCAGCTTTGTTCACCAAATTCAGCCCCTTATAGCAGTATTATGCCTACATTATCTCCATCAGTATCTACATCAATAATAAGCCCTCATTTTATGTTTTGTTTATTGATCTTGGCTGCTAATTTCTGAATAAGAAGCTGCTTGTAGCATCTTTTCAAATGGTATCACTTGGAGGCAGTTAGTCCTTCATTAAAGCAACTTCATGGAAGTACTTCTTGTTAAAGCACCTTCTTATTTAGAAAAAATAAATGTTTGTGTTTCTAGCATTATGCATTTCAGTACTGCCTTCAAATTCACCAGTATTTTCTTTATCATGTTATCAGACACATTCAGTCAAGTCGGAGGGTTTTTGATTCACAGGCAGAACGTCATTTGCTTTTCATTCAAATTGTCAGGGAAACAGAAGTGAAGGTACTAGTTCTGTGTTAAAATTGGCAGGTTTTACCATTGTGTTGTGTTTAATGTTTAAGGCAAAAAAAACTTGCCTTTTTCCTCCAGTAAACTTGCTGATTTTCTTCAAAGCAAAAGAGCAACTAGCAGATAAAGGGAGTGTGGCATGTGTAGTCTTGCAGCGATAGGATGGATACAGGTAGGGGAGAAGGACTGGCCTGCGGAGCAACCAGCACCCCACTTCTCAAATTTCACCCATGTGCTCATGATAAGGGATTACAACAGGCTCTGATGAAATAGTTTCACAAAGGAGACGAAGTGAGTTGAAGGGAGGAGTTGCAAGTGCAGATGGAGCTGTAGTTCTGTGTAGGAAGTGACTAAGGAGGGACCTGTCTACATCCGTGACCACAGAGGAGACATCATTACCACTATGCAAATAACTAGAGTAACTCTAAACTCACCAGTTTAACCTGCACGTAATACCACAAACCTCAATAGCCTTAACTGTATTACATGGATGGGAATAGGAGTATCATCACAATCATTGCCATCCACAGCAAAAGATTTGTATGTGCAGGGGAAAATCAGGCCGGTTATTTCAGTGACTGAATGAATTTTTGGTCCTTAACATTCAGTACCTCTCAGATTTAAAAACTGCCACCTTCACTGCTGAGTAAAGTAGTAAGAACATAAGGAGGTGAGAGAGGGAAAATGACAACAATAAAAATATTAATTATAAAGAAAAACCTGTCCAGAACTCATGGGGTAGTTAAAGGTAAAAGGCAGCAGATAATAGGAGAGGCTGATCTGTTATCTGGGTATATTTTCAAAGCACTTAATTTTTATTCTATATTTCTATCTCCTCAGTGTTTCAGACAACCTAGAAGTGATAGGCAGCGGTGCAGTTTAGTGGAGCTGCTTTCCCATAGTAAGGAAATGCCCATTGCTGACACAGTCATGCTTTACTCTGCCAAAGCCAGGGCAAACTGTTTAGGAATGACTTTAGCTTCTGTCCTATAGATCCTAGCAGTGGGCTGTTTGCTCTAAGCACACTTTATGGTGCTTTTCAGTCCCTCTCACTTTTTTCTGCAGAGTATCCACCACCACCACCAAGAGACAGCCTGTTACAATGAGCACTAGTAGCCAGCGGAGTTGGTCTGTGTCAAATATGGGCTTATTTCAGGTTTGTTCAGTTGGCTAGATAAAATTGTCTAGGAATAACGGGGATGAGACATAAAGCAGTTAGAAGGACCTAGTAAGACAGTTCAATAAGAACAGAGAGGGAGAGCACAACTATGATTGTAAGGATCAAGCATGAAATCCTGGTCCTATTCCAGCTAAAGAGCAAGCTCCCATGTGTTTCCGTGAGGCCACAGTTTGGTCTAACTGGGGGTCAGCAACTATCATTAGAGTGATGTGATCAACAGCATTTAGTTTTTCACATCCTACCTTCAAACGTATTTCAAAAGGGGAATAGGGGAAATCCTACCCAACCTGAAAATTGGACCAAATCTTCTTTCAAGCTGTCTCGACTGGCTGTCCATGTCCATGCCTTTCCTGAGCTATTCTTTCACATGTGCTAAGCTTCTTGTTCTCCTGCTACACCCCATCCCCTCTCCAGCCCCAGTGACAAACCTCAGGCAACACATCAGTGCTGCTTATCTATTAAAAACATTAAGCAACATACTTAATGTTCTGGACAAAAATAAAGAACAAGCAATACCTCACTTTTGTACCACCTCTTCCATGTATGTCTATAGACAGTAGTGCTTACTGAAGAGGGGAAAAGCTTCCTACCCCTGTGCTTTTGAACGGAAAACACTCATCTATAAATCTTAACTGCATGCTTCAGTATTTTCTGAATTATTTGAAATTGTAGAATGTGCTGGTTTTGCTATTTTGACTGGATCCCACATGGTGGTGGTTCTGTCACTGATCAGATTACTTATGTAACTGCTGTCTGCACAGCTAATTGCAAATATTGAGCATGCAGTTTGAAATCCATGAAGGGCAGACTAGCTAAGCTCATTATATAAATTAGTCAAAAGACAATTTGCTATGGGAGTTGTAAATTCTCTCTATTTTATTTAATAATCTTCATTTCCTATTTGAGTTGTGTGTAGACCACAAATTACTTGATGTAGTTCACAAATAATTGCAAGTAGCATATAAATGTTAAACATTCACACTCTATTCTTGGTCTGTTCAGGACTAGGGAAAAAATCATTTTTTTCAAATTATTTATTCATAGAAAATTATTCACTAAATTCTTTGAACACCTACTTCACTAGAGATATTTTAGTCTTAATTCTCCTCCTGCTTACAATGATTATAAATCAGGAGTTTTTTTCACTGAAGATGTACTAACAGCTGCATAAAATTATTTTGAGTGTATGGAGAACCAGATCATGTACTTTCACACACCTGACACTGATAGAATGTGGGGTATTCTTATCAGACTTCTTCCTGTAGCACAGGACTAGCGGATAGAATGTGGGGTATTCTTATCAGACTTCCTGTAGCACAGGACTAGTGATGGTTCCTGCCATCACATCACAGGGCTCATGTTCATTACAGAGCACATGCCATCACTTTGCTCATGCCAATGAAATCCACCTGTCAGAGCGATCCAGGGACTGGTCTCTCTGTTGCTCATGACTCTACACATGAGCAGAGTAGTGGATTTTAATTTGAAACTCTTCTTTACTGGGTTCCATGCTACACTCCTGCAGTGTTCAACCAGTACCTATTGGCTAATTGGAATGATTTGTTCTCAGTGCTGGTGCAGTATTAGGTGTCATGCATATCACTGGATGGAGGAGAATGGGAAATGCTTGATGTGTGTTTCTTTTATGCCCAATGGGCAGCACCACATTACACATCATGTGTGTCTCCTTCCTTCCTTCCTTTTCAGTGATATTCATTTCTATATAATGTTGTAAAAGACTGCAGTATTTGAGAAGGAACGTGGGATTGAGGGCAAAGGCTCTCATCACAAGAGTTTCTGTCATGACACCACCCAGGCTGTCCTTACTGTTTCTTCCTCCTACCATGGTAGGTATCCGTCCAAAACTACTGTGTAGTAATCAGTGTGAATTAATGAGTTTTTTTCTTCAAAGGTGGTGTTTTCAAAGGTGGTTAAGAGTGCTGCTTGTCTGCTTAGCAAGACCTGCCTTTGTAAACGTGTTATTGTTAGAAGACGTTCTTGTGGCCAGACTTCTGGCTGTTGTGGATCACCCCTGACTCGTCTGCCTTACCACTTGCAGTGATCTATGTTTCTAGAAGGCAACACCTGGAGTCCTTGTACTGTGCAAATCCTGTGCCTTGCATGTCTTTGCTTTTCCGTTTTAGATATGTAGGCATCATAATCAAATTTGAGTAGTCATGAACGCAAAAGAGTTCTCCACTCTAAGAGGTAATGAAAAAGGAAATAGGGGCAATATTGTCTATAAGGGTACACTGAAAGCTTTTTCTGCTTTTTGTACCTTGAAGCTGTTTGATGCAAAGGTGAATGACGGATTCATTCAAAAATGAGGAGTTGTCATTGTTACTGTGACTGTTTCAACTAAGGACATTTGGCTGTCCTGTTCTGCAGTTGACAGTATGCAGCATGGTTGTGTGAAACCTGCTTACGTCATGAGTGTCTCATGAGACACTTTGAGTCCAGCCAGCTGAGAGTGGCAGGGTTAGATCTAGCCAAATAATAAAACCTTTTGTGAATGGATGTGTTGATCTGTTTTAGAGATTGGTGATGGCTGTTCACCAACCTGACGAAATCCAGAGCTGCATTGAATTCCCGCTATTGCAGTTATGGTTAGTTTCTAGGTATGAATCTGGGATTCTGTATTTCATTATTCAAATCTCTATTCTTTTTACATAGTAAAGAAGTAACTCCAGTTGGACTTTAGAAGGAATTGTTTATCGTCTGAGGCAGAAGGAAAAAAGGTTCACATGGTGATATCTGCTGGTTCTTTGTAGTGTGACAGCTGGTGACATGAACTGACTCTTTACACCAGCTAAGGGCCAGTTCTTTATCCATTCCGTGTTTGTATTAACACGAGGTGGGAAATGTGGGAAGTGCAACAGTGAAGCAGATGATGCAGATATAATTTTTTGATCTTTCTAGCAACTTGTGTGAAGTGCAAAGTACAACATGAGTGAAGCTATGGATTTTAGTTTCCATCCCTCGCAAGGGATGAGTGCCCTGGGGAGTACTTGGGGTGCAAAACTCATCCCAGCAGCGCCCTGTCAACCTCTTTTGGATTCTCCTGGTTTATATGATTGTGCAATACCTGAAAGAAATGTACGCCAGAAGTGAGAGATATGTGGTGGAAGGAACTTTTTCTTGACAAAACCTGTGAGTTTATGCGAATAAGGTAAAGATCTGTTAGGAAGGGAGTCTTTGTGTGCGTGGGCTTTATAAACTACCATCTTCATCTCAGTGACTTCAGCTAGTCCTTGTTTTCCTGAGGTAAATCTCTAAAATTGCTGTTCTTTCACTGCTTCATTTCAGTGTGGTACTTACAACTGACAATGTTGCCTCTGCTTTTCAAGGTTATATCCAGTATGGTCCTTTAGTTAGAAATGCTGAAGGAAGACTAATTTTGGTAATGCATGCTCATTCATACAAAATTTGGCAGACCTTGCATAGAATGGGATATTTCCTATTCTTTTTTTGAATATGTTTTTCGTTGACCTGAAGCAAGCTTGGGAAAATAAGGGCAAATCTGATAGTAATAATTTCTTCCAATGGGACCGTTAAACTTTGTATCAAGTTCTGTCCTTGATATTTTCAGAGAACAGAGTATAAGGAACTTATTGTGGAAGGAATTCTCAGATCATCGTTCACTGTCAAAGCTGTTTATTGTGAACTTAATATATTATTCTGATATATATACCCCAATTCTCTTTTTACCCTGGTTTTGTAAATCAGTGAACAGATAATTCACACCAAGCTCTGTGGGAAAAGAATCAGAGTCAATGTTTCCATCAAAACTTCTTGCATTCTCTGGTTTCTTATGATTTCTATAAAATTGGATTTGTGTGTACAAAATATGGGCATGATATTCACAGATTCCTTCTGTGTAAGAGGAAAACTAGGGAGAGCTATTTGAGTTGACCCAGATTACTTACAGAGTCAAAATATATATACTACAGAGGACTTCTTTCACTAGTGATTTTCAAAGGTTTTGTACTGTGGAAATCCATGAATCTTTGCAAAAGATAGAATTTTTCCATGAGTAAAGCTTCCTTGTGCAAGTTGTGTTGTATCATAAAGTAAGCATTTCCTTGGGCCACTCTTTGGTGTACCCTATATTGTTCAGTTTTCAGAGGAGTTCGTAGATTTTTTAATATTTTTTTTTTTCACTGATATCATTGATGTAGCTATTTTAGCTTGTGGTATTCCTATGCATCTGGGCTGCATTGTTTACTCAATGGTGTGTTCCTGTTTCTAGAAAGGTACAGAAATAGGCAAAGGTACTGTATGCTTGGGTCGCCGTGGTGAGGTCTGTGCCCTATGTGCTTTTGAGCATTGTTCTGGCAATTCAGAGCGAAGAATGAGTATTTCCTCTGCTGGCTAGCTGTCCTCCAGCTGGCACCGCTGGCATCCAAAGACCTCCCCAGACCATTCTGAAGACAAGCGACCTCCACAGTGAGGAGAGATGCAGAGGAAGTAGGTTTGATCTTTTTTCACGTTTCTCTTCTCCTGCCAGAATGGCTTCTCTTGCCCATAATCGGTGTCCATTTATCTATTTCAGCAAAGCACTGAAGGATCTAGAAACTGGTGTCATTTATGTTTGATGTAGAGAAAATATAGAGACAACTGGTGAATAATGGAGATTTGAGGATAAAAATGAGTGATGTGAAATTACTGAGTTTGACCTCTTCGTTTAAAGCTGGGGCAGTGCAGAAAACAAAAATCCCTGCAGAGTTACGGGGTGGTCTGTTGGTATTTACAAGAACAGGATTTCAGTCAGGAGTTTCACTTACCAGGTTTTTACGGGTTCATTTCTTTCTGTGATACAAAATTATTTGAAAACTAGAATATGATCTATAACATTTTATGCATATTGTAAACATTATCCTGTTTGACTCATGGTAGATCGTACTGTATGACTTTGCATAATATTCTTCCCTTCACTTTAGGCATAACACAGCTTGAATTACCACCCCATTACCCATTCTGTGTCAGAGCTTATAGCCTGGATATTTCTCAAACAGGTCAGACCCTTCAGAGCTCATTGGGTTTTCTGTCAACTAAAAGTAACATTTACTAGGTAAAAAAGGCAGAGAGCGGGCCACTGCTTAGCAAGGAATGTAAAAGTCAGGGGTCAAAAGAAGATCAGTGAAGAGAGAGCGTGGCAATGAATGCTAGCAAGTTGTTCTTTTAGCTGGGCCTGGGAGGCATACTTAGTTCCGGTTACCTGGATTATTTCTGTCTAAAAACAGAATATCTGGTTTAAAAATAAAAATAAAGCCTTAAGAATAGAGATCAGAATCCCATCTTGCTCTGTTCCCTAGTGATGCCTATTGGATTAATTTTATAATTTTTAATCAACATAAGGGTCTTACCCATACAAAAAGAATGCAATAAAAATAGAGAGAAATTTGATGATGACTAATGAGCTCCATTGTAAGACGTATGAGCAAATGTATTTAAGCAAAATCTTCTACTTGGACAAGTTCTGTGTTGCTTGCAATTTTTACATGTAGAGGTAGGAAATTGTAATAATCGTGACTTAAATCGCCAAATTGCTGTGAAGAGCATTGTTATTGAGAGAGTTTCTGATATTTATGTCTTTTAGAAGAAAACTCATTAGTGTCCATGATGCTGCACTCACTGAATTTTCTCTGTCCTGGCAAAAAGAAAACCCATCAGTATATCTTTCAAGTATTTCAAAGAGCCATCTCTGATCTACCTTGCCCCACAAAGCCTATTTTTTCATTGCCGCTTGCAGGAACTTTTCACCCTCAGACTTCAGAAGGGATTCATAATTGAACAAAGCTCCTCGTAGTCTGGAGGTGAGAGCAAAAGCCACAAGAATACATTCTGTTGCCATTTCTGTTTTCCTTAGAAGCAACTGATGGAAGGCAAAGCTCTTCCAAGAAGCCCAGCTCCCATTTTGGTTGCACGGTCGTGTTCTAGTACCCGTCTGCTAATGTCATCCTGCTCCATAGTCCAGGGAAGGTCCTGGGATTTCAGTGAGAACAGTTGTGAAATCAGGTGCTTCTGAGCAGGATTGAAAGGACAGAGCATAGAAACAGTAATAAAACTATTGCCTAGAAAGGCATTTTTTAATTTAAATATCGCAATGGCAATAGATAGTTTTAAATTAGCAATATAATCAGTATAAAAGGTGAAAATACTTCTCTGTCTCTTCAGCCTTAGCATTGGCTTAACAGCACAATAAGCTGCTTTTTCTTCCCTTAGTTTTCCCTTTTTACAATATATTTATATAAGAGCTTTGTCCTTCTGATATTTAGTGATTACTAAAGGTAAAATTTCTGTGCTGTCATATAGAAGCACTGTTTGGGCCAGTCCATGGTACTCAGCACCAGGACAAGTCTTATAACAGGCTCATTTTCTACAATCAGAAAGAAATCAAGGCATCAAATAAAAAAAAAATCACAGTTCTTTTTTGTTTGTCTGCTTCAGAAGTATTAGAATGCAGAGTAGGAGCTTCACAATATCAAATCTATCCAAATGAAATTTGTCAGGCTGTTCACTTCTCTGTCAGGTAAAAAGGGGCATATATTTAAGTATAACCAATGACTTTCCCTAAGTACTGATACCATTGCTGTGCACACGAACTTTGCCAAGGTTTGATAAGCACTAATCCCCAGAGTATATCAGTGGGATACAAAAGGGTTATTGTTTCCAATCTATGGATCCTCTGAGGAATGAACTCTGCTTCTTGGCACTTCAGAAATAAATTTCTCCTGCCCTTTTCCCTGCCGTTTCCCCAATCCCTCGTAAAGCAGCTCAGCAGAGGGCAAGATGCAGCCCATTATATTTTAACAATGCAGGTCATTATTATTTTTCCCTTTCCTTTTCATTACAACTCTCTGGCTGTTTAGGTGTCAATTCCCAGGAAACTGCCAGGCTTCAGAATATGTATTCATGAAGGGCACAAGCCAGCTACCCTTTGAAGTTGATGGTACAGTTCCCGCCAAATAAAAGGCCTATCCCACTAAGATAATAATTGTCCAGGTAAATTGTAGGTAGACTAAAGCAAGGGAACAGGCCACTGAAAGCCATCTCAGCAGCTCGTAACAATATCTCTCTGTGGAACTGACATTTGGGGAACAAATAGCACCTGAAAAACAGTTTCTGATTATTCTGTGTGGTAGTTGCAAAACTGCCCACTTCCAATTGATAGTAAGTACTAGACAGACTCCTGAGAGACGCAAAATGGCCATTCAGTCTTTATGCCAGAAGTAGAGAAAAAAGTTTATTTTCTTTCTTGTGGTTTGAGCTGAGAACAGTATATTAGACTGGCACACGGTGTGTGGAGTAGGCATTATGGAGGGAGTGAACATCCCAGAACAAAAGGTGAAAAGATGTTGCCCATAATAAAAGCACAAAACAAGATTCAGGGGCTTTAATGTACGATTTAAGCTACTCTGTATCTTGGCACGACATCTCTAACATGTGGCTATTTCCCAGCATCAGCAAGATGTTCCCAAGGTGCTCAGGTTCCAGATAAAAATGGCCATATGTGCATCTTACTGAACAATACAAGTTCAAAAGATTGATAAAACGGTGACTTGTGGTCGATCAGTAATTATTTCTCTGAACTGGTCTACCTTGTGTGTGGTAAGAAGTAGAGTCCAAACTACTGCTCATTTTCTCAACTATATGTAGGTATCCTGTGCTCAAGTCTTCCTGTATTTTTATAGCAAGAAACCTTACTCTCATTTTCTGTCTTCCTTCCTCTCCTTCCTGTTCCAATTAAGTCACTGAGTAAGAGCTTAAATCAAAGCTGAAGAAGGATTTAGCTCCTATTTAACCATATCTTTTAGCAAATCACATGATGCTGAACAATGCTCTTTTGTTGAGCGAGACTCTCTTCTGAAAGCTTTTGGCAGGACTGGCAGTTTTCTGTAGTCAAAGTTTGACTACAATTTTACCTGCGCCTTTGTAAAGCCAAAAGTCAACTGGATGAAAGTGGTCCAAGCCTGACCTGATACAGAGATCTGTTTTATCGTTATGCTTCAGTTATTTCTTTCTACTCTAAAAGAAACACATGAAAAGAATAACCTGCCTCCAGGACCCAGAGAAAACAGAGCTTTTTTATTTATTTTTTCCCCCCAACCTGAGCAGGAGTAGCACCTGTGCGCAGTAAGGTCCAGATCCCTTGCATCTTCCGCTACTAGCAGCAGGGATGAACAAGGCCTGCAGGTGAGAGCAGCCCCAACATCTGGCAGCCCATCTGTTACCTCCGGAATAGCCTTTCTTTGTGCATGATTACACATTAGGTTCATTCCGGTCTATTGCTGATGTGGTGCCATCTAGCGCAGCCAAAATTTGCAACCGTCTTTGTCTTAAGAGAGGCTTTTACATCTAGAATGAGGCCTTTGGCTTCCTCAGTATGGATTTAGGCACCTGATTTTGCACACAGCAGTATGGAAATTCTTTTTATAGCATTTTACACTATATCATTTGTGTGGTTCAGATCTATTTTGGATTTTAAAATTCCGCGTCTACAGAAAAACTCACTGGACCTGTTGGAAATCTACGAGTTATTTCCTACAGAGTATCTCAACTTTTTCTATCTAAGTCAAATCACCCAGATTTCAGGTGCCTAAATGCAAACGTGACTAGGCAATTCTTCAGATTTTTTACATTTTCAACAAAAAATTTGAATCTGAAGGTTTTCACAAGAGCTTTTTACTGGTTGCAACACAAAACAGTAAGAGCCAGGATGTAGGCTGATGCTCTTTTCTTTATTGGTTTTAATTAAAAAGATTATGTCCTTCTGTGTGCAAAAGCTGTGGAACCAGCCTACATTCAGATGCTCTGCGCTTTCTAAGATCCATCTCCTCAGGTTTTCATCAGTGCATGTTACTATTTGAATTATATTCTCACTTTACCTGCTAATATTTTTTTTTTTCCTTTAAATCCACATGAACACTTGACAATTAGTTCTGGTTGTGCAGTGTTTAAATAATGCAAACTCAGGCTATGAGAGTGTAGTTGAAAGCAAACAGAAAGTCATCACAGGTTCTTGAGGATTTGGGAATTTTTCCTATCACAGTTAAATAAGCAGGCTGCTACATCTCTTTTAGATAGTGGGCAATTAGACATGGCTGTTTCCAGTTAGAGTGCTTTTAGTTCATCTAATTTGTAGGCCACAAGAGAAGATACTGTGGCATCAAATAAAATAATTGCAAACATTCATATCACATCTAGAATACTGCATCCATTTTTGGCCTAATTCAAGAAAAACATGGTTAATTTGAAGCAATTTCAGTGGATGGTGATCAAGATGGAGCTGGATCTGGAGCAGCTGCCCTGTGAAGAGAGGCTGAGGGAGCTGAGCTAGTTCAGTCTGGAGCAGAGGTGGCTGCAGGGGGACCCAAGAGTGCCTGTGGGGTGGTCTGCAAGATGGAGCCAGGATCTTCACAGCAGTGCAGGACGGGAAGGTAAGAGGCAACAGGCATAAACTGAAACACAAGATCAGACTGGATGTAAGGAGGACCTTTCCCTGACGACCTAAGGTCAGTCAGTCAGTGACACTGGTTGCCCGGAGAGGTCGTGCTGCCTGTCCTCAGAGGTTTTCAAACTGGGACTGGACAAAGCCCTGAACAGCCTGGTCTGACCTCAGAGCTGATCCCAATGTGAGCAGGAGGTTGGACCGGAGATCTCCTGAGGTGCCTTCCAAACTGCACTGTGCTGTGATCCTCTTGTGACAGCTGTGGATGTGAAAAGGATGTCTTCAGCCATTGCATCCAATCTCCCGGAACTCCAGGCGTATTTGGGAAGTGGTAGGAGCTTACAGAGAGGAACATTTAAGTTTCCTGCCTAGTAGAAGGTCTTCTCCCTAAGTTGTACAAAAGCTGCTCCTGACCACCAGTCTTTAGTTACGATTTCTGTGAATCGAAAGTCAATCAGGTTGTTCTCTTCTAAATCCCAGTCTCATGCTGGAAAAGCAAAAGAGAGCGAGAGTATCTGAATCCAGTGTAGTAAGTGGCAATGCTTCATATCTCTGCTTTGCCAGGGTACAGGGCACCCTTAACTTCCGAAGCAGCCTTATATAGCTGCTGAGTGACTGACAGCACAGACCTTTCTGGAACCCCTAAGAGTGGAGTTGAAAGATGGAAGACTTTTTTGTTACAGGAGTCAGACCACTGGAGTTGGCTGTCTCTCACTTTTGTCAGGGTATGCAGAAAAATCAGGAGTATCTCGTGATTAGACTGAGTTGAAGAAATGTGCATAGAAGTTTTAAGTTTAGTCTGTCTCTAGGAAGTGATTTCCATTGGGAGGCCAGAAGTATGAATTCCCTATGAACACTTACCCCAAAAGGCCCAAAGATTTCTGAGTGGCAATGAAGGTTGACTGAGCACAAGGCTGGAAGACATGTCTAACTGATGAGCTTAATTATGAACCTGCCCCGTTTTCCTGGGAGGTCAGTTCACCTTCTGGCTTCAGGTTCACCTTTGCAAATTGAGGGTAATGACAATTGCCCATCAACCTCAGAGGGATAGTGAAGATTAATAGCATAGTGTTCATTGTGCTGTGAATATTTAAAGTCCATTCCTACTTTAGATGCTTGTATGATTATTTCAAATCCATGGTAGGTGCCTTAGAACAAACCCCATGGTAGATTTCTCAGTGTCTTTGATCAAAGAAACTGTTTTGGAGACAAAACAATAGGGAAGATGTAACTTCAACTAATGGTTTCTTAAACAGTCTATGGTCTATGGCCGCATGTTGTTCTGTCTTCCCTTTAGAAAGCAGTAGCAGAAATCTCTATTACCCTACTCCCTCCAGCTTTTTCTATTAAAAGTGGCATGTGGGCATGTGTTCAGGACAGCAGCAATTACATTAGTTGGATGTCCATATCCACTGCAGAGATCTATTAGTAATTTCCATATCTTGTTTTCTCTATAGCCTGGCTGCTTGTGTTTGAAACATTACAAGCATGAGTATTACTGTATTGACATGACTCTGCTTGGCCTGACTGGTATGAGTGCTGGTGTATTTGCGTTTGCTGCTGTGTACATGGCTCTACGGATGGTGGCAACATTATATAGCTGGTTGCCAGAGGGATTGGATTGCCCTTGCCTGATAATTTCACCTGATCTTGGGCTGATGTTCAGCTGGCTTCAGGGCATTTTAATTATCAGCACACTGGCTATTGGACTGACCATCTCGTCTGGTTGCTGGCACCATTTATGTTTGTCTCAGCCTATCAGATCTTCCTCATTAACTTCTGTGATAATATTCAGACAGAAAGTCCTAGGAACTCTTCCAGCTAATCCCCATTTTGGCTGCTGACCAAATAAGGCTTTATATGACACAACTGTAATTGCTTCATTTGTATGGTATTGATCTGCCATTAGGCAAAACACAAGCCAGCATTTCACTAGGGCTCAAGTTTTGCAGTATTATTTATTGTTTGTATTGCAGTTGTAGCTAGAGTTCCCACCTGGGGAATGGATCCCCTGTTTTTTCTCTCATTCTCTGCTTCTAATTAAAATAATGAACTTCAAAGTGCTTGCATTATAATTAGACCAAATCTTAAGAAACCATATCTTAGCAGGAATCTTTCCATTTATTGCTTTCCTTCTAATCCTTCTTTATGAAAAACATCAGTATGGAGTCACAAAGCAGCATGTAGAGTTACAGAAATCTCTCATGCCTTTTCCCAGTCTAAGTTTAAATCTGATAACAGTGTTGATCAGCTGTGCTGATCTTATGAATTAGTGGTCTGTTTCAGGCAACAGTGAAAATAAAGCATCCATCCTGATCTCTTAGTGTAGCCAATGGCTTTTGACATAGCGGCCATATTACATTAATAACTTTGTGGACATTGATATCAGTGAATGAATTCCCTCAGAAGCAAACTGCAATTTTTGCCCTACAGCTTTCCCATGTGGAGTTGCTTTCCTTACTAAGAAAAAAATAATGGATGAGCAGACTGCTTGTATTACAGCACTTCCAGTACTGTACAGTATGCTGATGGCATTCGGCTTTGCAGTCGTTTTATGCTTCATTCTCATTAAGATGAGACTGGGACTTGGCGGCTGAAAAGTCTAACCAGACAGGCAAAAGATTGGTGCTCATTGGAAACAGCACCTAAAACATTGGGTTTGTTTCTAAAATAAAAATTTAGATATTAATAGAATCATAGAATAGTTTGGGTTGGAAGGAACCTCTAAAGGTCATCTAGTCCAACCCCTATACAACTAGATCATGTTGCTCAATGCCCCGTCTAACTTGACCTTGAGTGTTTTCAGGGATGGGACATCAACCATGTCTCTGGGCAACCTGTTCCAGTGCTTCACCACCCTCATTGTAAAAAACTTCTTCCTTCTATCTAGTCTGAATCTCCCCTCTTTCAGTTTAAAGCCATTCACCCTCGTCCTGTTGCTACAGGCCCTACTAAAAAGTCTGTCCCCGTCTTTCTTATAGCCCCTTTTAAGTACTGGAAGGTGGTAATTAGGTATCCCCAGAGCCTTCTCTGGAAGGAACAACCCCAACTCTCTCAGCCTGTCCCCATAGCAGAGCTGCTACAGCCCTCTGCCCATTTTTGTGTCCCTCCTCTGGCCCCGCTCCAACAGCTCCGTGTCTCTCCTGTGCTGAGGCCCCAGAGCAGGAGGCAGCACTGCAGGGGGGTCTCACCAGAGCGGAGCAGAGGGGCAGAATCCCCTCCCTTGACCTGCTGCCCACGCTACTTTTTATGAATTCAACTGAATCTGGCTACTCTGCGTATTCCTGAGAACAGCAATAGCAGTAAGTTGTTTTGGGGTTTTTGTTTTGGGTTTTTTGGGTTTTTTTCCCCAGTTGCAGCTGCTGAGAAGATGGCAGGAGGTTTCTTCTCTCCTGTGGCTCTTACCACAGATACCTATGTCTCTGTCATCCTGAGAGGGGTTAAGTGCGACTCATTTTGTATGACTCTTCTCCGAGGATATCTCAGAAACATTAGCTAGGACAGACAACTTCTGCCACATTTTATGGAGCATCAGAAGCTGACAGTGAGGTAGTTTGTGAAAAAGGCATGCAGACATGCTCAGTTGAGCATTTTTACTTGTAGAAGTCACTCCAGTGTGACTCCTGATGGTTTTTTACCATTTCTTAATCTTAAACTGGTATTTTAAGCTAATCAGTTGCTGTTATGAGGTCTTGCTGCTTCCAAGGAAGAAAATATAGCAATATATCATAAGGAGCAAAATAATAGGACAGAGAAGTCTGATAGTTAAATCTCTTCAAACATTGCCAAATGTCCAAAAATGCCAGATATGTTCAATAGAGCATTAAGAAAGATCCTGGGTTTATTATATTAGCTGCCCTGCTACCCATTGAACAGAATATACATTTACATAGCACATTAAAACATGGTGCCGATTAGGAACCAGAAAACCTAACTTTTGCAGTGAGTCCAACAGGATATTTTACTTTCCGTGATTTGTAGCAATAAGTCCTGACTGGTTTTGGAGGTCACAGTAACATTTCTTCTGGGGGTAGGTGATTCAGCCTAGGACTCAGTCTCCCTGAGGATAAAAGCCGTGAAATGCTCAGTCAAAGGTACCATATTTCTGCCACTGCTGGGAGATGTTGAATGGAGTGAAAAATTAGAAGCTGCTGAAACAGCTGCCACCTGCTTTGTGCTGGAAGATTTGATGTAGTAAAATTGTCCTCTGTGTAGGGTGGCCAGAGTCTGCGATCTTAATAGGCTGTCCAGAAATCCATCAGTGATACCAAATGGATTGAGATGGATATAAAGGAGGAACAACCTCCTAAATGATGAGGAAACACACCCTATTTCTAGTCACTAAGCACTGAGTTACATCCAAAGGAGAGATGTTTTTCTTAGCCTCATTCAGGTGAAAATAGTCACTCTGTGGCGTTCAGAAGCATAACCTTAAAATGCTTTACAAATATGGTTGTTATGTAAAAGAAAATTTAAATCTATTGGCCAACATCAGTAATGATAAATAATGTTTGCAATCCTGTTAAAATCAAGTCATCCATTCGAAAAACAAATAGATCGTTTGCGCAGACAGTAAATTGCAGCATTTGGCTTTTTCTTGCAGATGGAGTGACATAAGGAGTCTCAGCAACGTGTGCCTGGATAACGTAACATAATGTCATTTAGAGAGACCCGCACTAATGCGGTCTAGGGAGGCGGGGAGGGGGGCAGCGTGAGCCGTGGCGGAGCCCCACTGCTGCGGCCCCGCCACAGCGATTCCTCCCTGCCTTTCAGCAGCGCGAATCGCCGCTGGCAGAACCTCTGCCTGGCACCGAACCACGTCCTGTGCCTGCCACCAAACCCCTGCCTGTGCCAAAACCGCCATTTTCTCTCAGTCCTAAATTTAGGAGTTCCTGGAGAGGCAGGTGACAGCATCCAAACACTCTGCTGCCACGAAACGTGAGTCGAGATCTGCCTCACCCAAGGTGTAAAAAGGCAAAAGGCTTGCTGCCAGCCATGCCAGAGGTGAACGTTACCCTGTCTGAAAGCATTAAGTATTTGGGGGGCGTGTATTTAAAAATGCTCATTTTACACATTTCAAATTTTAAAATGTTATCGTTATTTTCAGCAATATCAAATGTATAAAACCTGTAAAGGGCTCAGGATTCCTAATGTTTCTGAGGCGAAAGAGACTTTCGAGGCAGGTGGCAGTGGGCTAAGCTTATCCTCAGAGCAATTCCTGCAGTGTGGAGACAGTGTTACCCTGATGCTCAGACACGTTTGAAAAATCCCACTCAGGCCTTTAAAACGTGTATTTTGAGTTGCAGGTGTTGGACTGCAGCAGCCTATTCACTTAATCCTGCTTATGCTGCAACCAGCGAGAAAAAGTGTACTTTGAAAAGCGGTACTGCTCAATGAGAACAGGATTAGGTAGTCGTTAGCAAAAATTAAAATAGCTCAGAGCTGGGAGAAGCTAGTGTTTCTGCTGATACTGAGGCTATATACTGAACCAATATGAACAGTTACTCTAGGGGCGATTTTATGCATTTTTTATTTATAGCAAAGCTTTGTATAAAGCAGAGAAACAAGTTGAGTTGCCTTCCCAGGTCAACTGCTGTTGTTTTTACACAAGCAAAATATATATTTAATTGCTTGTACCGAGAAGTGTTTGCATGCTGTAATTGGAATATCTTGCTGCAAAACAGCTTTCAATTTATATAAATATTTTAAACTACAGGCATCAGACCTCTAGCTGGTGTAAATTGTCAGAACTTCTTTGAATTCAAAGTAGCTGTGGCAAATTTTAGCAGCAGTGGGTCTCCCATTAATTGGAACTCCTGCTGATCCTCAAGGTGTCAGTTTGGCTCATATTTGTTTACAAAGCTTAGTTCAAGTAACTAAGCTGAATACTTAGGATATACATAGATGCTGTAAATACTCAGTGCCCCTGGAAATTAACTGGCTTTTTTTTTTTTTGCGTCATACTTATTTTAATTAACCACAATTTAAAAGTATTTGAGCATTGCTTTAAATTTCCCATCTCTAAACAAACAATAGCAATATGTATACACTTTTGTAAAGATATTTTCTTCTTAGTGTTTGTAGAATATTTTGAGATGCTGTTCTGGAAGAGGTGTTGTAAATGCAAATAGATAGGGACTTTTCAATAACAGTTATAAATGGTGTTAGATTTTAACGCAGCACACGGCCTGCCCGTAGCCTTTTTTGCAAGCCTTTTGGCTTTCTACAGGCCAGTTAGTTCCTCAGGGGTCTGTGGATTTTGCAAGATCGAATTCAAGAGGCACCCACTGTCATTGTGGGTCCTCAGCTGGGCCTGGGCCCTCAACTGAAATGGCCAGCCACAACCTTTCTCCCATAAGCGTGTATGTGGCAATGGAAGAGTTTAGCAGGAAAGCAAGAGAGACCCGCTGCAGAAGAGCTGGTACTGTGAGGAGTCACAACTTGAATACTGGTAGTTCTTTATTTAATATAAAAGCTGAGCAAGCTATTGGAGCAAGTGCCAAGGACTCTGTTTTGTTTGAACTATCAGCTACATGTGGAAATGTCTTGATATGTGCTGTGCTTCAGTATTTGAATACATTCTTTTCATACAAATAGCATTACAGCATGCAAACTTTTATAAATCCCAGTACAAAAATTATTCCTATAAATTTTTGATTGTGTTTAAAAAAACATGATCTCAAAGTTGGCCCTTTGTCATTAAAATTTAGGTTGTTTTTCTTGTAAAAATGCTCTTGCATTAGCTCTCTTTTTTAATATTTGCATTATTGATCCTTCAAGCCTTCTGAGTATAGAATGATGTAAGCTTTGGCTACATCTTCCTCGTTAACAGAGTGCTTGTTTCATTCCTAATTTATTAAACATATTCAGCCAGTGCCATGCAGCTTCACACTTAATTTCTCTTGATGAATTGTCAAACACTCTTAAACTGCGCTGCATTTGTGTCATATTACAATCTGCCATCAGCACTTTTCAAACACGGTTAAAATAAACAGCTCAGAAGATGAGCAGGTTTTAATTTTTTGCTTGGTAAGGCTGCATTTTAATTTTTCCCATTTAAAATAATTTGAACGGATGATGCGAACAAGCTGTAAAAATGCACCCGCTTGTGTTTCACTTAGTACATCTGAGACGGATCCTCAGCTGCATCCAGGCAGCACGGGGCTGTGCAGCGAGGGGAGGCTCTCGGGCAGCTGCGGCCTCCTCTTCCCAAGCCACCTGGGCTGGATACAGATTAGATCATGAGAGGGTAACTGCGATTCACATCACTGAAATAAGGTCACTGAACTCAGCTTCACTGGGCTGTCTCTCTGCCTTGCCCTGAGGGAGGGCTCCCTCCAGCCCGCGCCGGCAGCGCCGAGGGGCTTGTCTGGGGGACGGCTGCGTCAGCAGGTAGCTGCAGGCAGAGATGTCCAAAGTGCAAGGGAGAAAATGAGTCGCTTGAGATGCATCATCGATTGCCAGCATATTGCTGGTTGTGACATTGGGGTCTTGGGAAAGTTGCTCCTTCGGTGAGCTCCGCATCCGTGGCTCCGCTTCCCTGCGTGCAGTAGTTTACTGACCCCTACTTCTTTCCAGGCACTGCTCCTGTAGGAGTATATGTACAACAAACTTGTATGACAATGTAGTTGTGGACTTTACTGGACTAAAAAGCAAATCTCTGTATTTTGCCAGTTGGTCTATGCCTTGTGCATGGTCCACCTATGGTGCTTTGATCATTTAAGGTTCAGGTACTCTTTGTTTGAAGTTTGCTGTACGTTCAGAGAACGTAAGCTTAAACAGAGGTGGCATCCCTCCACACAATGTGACTTCTAAGAGACTGAGCAATTTCTGAGGCTTTCAGATCCTTCTGGAAGGGATTTGTGAAAAGCCTTTTAGAGGGTCAGGGTTTCTGCTTCTGCCTCAGTAACCACAGCTCTAGGGCGATACACTGTGCAATATGGCTGCAGTTTAAACAAAGCTGTCTCTGTGTACGTAGAGTCTCATTAGTGAGTCATGTTATTTGCGCACATACTGCTTGTTCATTATTTCAAGTGAACAACATCCCAACACTAAGCAGGGAAACAACAGTCCCGCCATCTGTGAAGATAACAGCAGAATTTCACCAAGAATCTGCCCAGGTTTCTGGGAAGTATTTTACTATCAAATGTGCTAGTTACACAGAATTTATGAGACTAAGTTCAGGAAAGGGATTCAGGAAAATGTCAACGCTGTTTAAATAGCTAAGACATTTAAGTTTTCCTGGCAAAACTCTACCGGTTGCCTAAAAGATTGTTATTAAATGTTCCCACCAGAGATCCTGCCTTTGTTGTAATGAGTACTTAGGGACTTGCCTGTGCCTTTACGCCATTTAGCATTCAAAACCAGGTATTCTGAGCCCTGACTCGATGGAGGAGGTCTCCTTCACTACGTGAGCTCAGGCCAAGGCTGACTCCTCTGAACTGCATTCACGGATGGTGCTGAGTGGTGCTGCTGGGTGGTGCTTTCCACCTATCCCATGAACCACTGTGCATCCAGAGATTTTGGGAGCTGAAGGGCTTAGAGAAAAAGCAGCTGTGGCTGAGACTGTGGATACTTGTTCAAGTCTAATCAAGCTGGAGAGAACCTTTTCTACCTGTTGCCTATATTCAAGCTCAGGACATTAGGCCGTTGAAAAGAGGCTCGATCTTACTGTGCAGGATGCCTTTTGTGGTTTAGTTCCTGGTTTTTTTAGAGATGCTGAGTTGCTGAGCTGAAATAAGGGCTTGAAGTGTTGCGTTAGGCAGAATTTGATGCCCCCGCCTGTGCCGTTCTCCTTTGGCTGTCTCAGATTTCCAGCAGTGCTCATGATGTTGGCCGCTGTGGCCTCTGTCTCATTCCTTCGTGGTGCAGGTACTTTTGTGTGTCTCTGTCAGCCTTGGAAATGCCCCTCCTGTGGTTGAGCATGTAATTGCTAGGTACCACGGTGTCGTATGCTGTAGGGTTCAGGTCGTTTGTTGAATGCCTGCTTCGCTGCTTCCTACCGGCTGAAGTCCAATGGATGGGTCACCAGTTAACCATTGCTGTGACCCAAACTTGCTGGAAGTCAAAGCAGACTTTCTGCCAGCTTCCCTGGGCTTTGGGCTCTCACCCTACTGTGATTCTTTCGGGTGGCACTTAAAGTATCCCTATGAGGAACCACAGATGCTGTTTTGCAAGGGGCTGGGTAGTTGCACTGTCATCTGTGCCGTTTTATCGTTTCCTAACTGTGAAAAGCATACCTACAGTTGGCACAAGTAGGCGCTTTAAAAAAAGAAGTGGCACTGATTAACATTTTAAACTGCTTATTGCTATTTATTTATGGGGAGATGGAAAGTGATTTTCACTGAGTGAGAATGATTTAATCCTCATTAAGTTTTCCATACTGTAATTCTATAGGCAGCTTAAAAAGAAGCTGTGATCCATACATTGAAATCACTGTCCGTGCACTCAAGTAATTGTGAAGTGAGGTATCACTGTAGTGCAAGGGTGCAGTTTTGGCTTAACTGGCTTGACTATTGCATACAAAGACTCCATTTTCTTCTGAGTACTGGAAAAGGTGGGATTGTGCAGTGACACCAAGGATTAAGAGTCAAATATAAAGCACCTGCCTGCTTTCTGCTATTAAACCCTTACTCTTGCAAAGATTTCAGTTCCTTTATTGAGGAACACATTGTTCTTCAGTGGGAGTTTTGACTAAGTGTGGTATTGAGGATACAGTCCTATTTTTTAATGATGAAAGCACAGTTTGTACCACAGATACTCAAGTTTCAAAATGCCTTCCTCTGGCAGAATGAAGCACTGTCTAGGTAGGATGAGTGTGAATGCTCTAGCCTGGCTCTGAGGTCTTGGGTATATAATTTTTAATGTAGTCACCATTGCACCTATTGAGATCTCAGTTACAACATTTCTGTGGGAGGTATAGCAGTGCTGACCAAAGGTTCTCTGTGTTTTGCTGACCAGAAGGAAATTATTTATTTCCACATGTTGAGGTGGACCTATATAACAAAGCAATAGAGAAAGCAGTGTGAAACTAACCTGGTTTTACATGGCCTACTAGACATGATGAGGACAATAATGTGTTACATTTATAAACAATACAGTTTAATTTCAGAGCAATGATTGCAGCTTAAATCCACATTTACTTCTTCATCCTTTTTATTTCCATTTCTCTATTGTGCTGTGAAACTGTCTATGGATATGGCTAATAACCCAGCTAAATAACCCTCTCATGAATGGGTTCCGTTCATGTATTTATTACTCTAGGATTACTATCAACCAGCTGCAGCTTCTCTAAATGACTGTGGGAAAATTTTCCTTGATAATCTTTAATGCTTTGAAAGATAAATTCTTTCCCTTCAACATGGAAATTAAATGTGAAAACATATATTAGTTGTCAAAAAAAATCACCTAGTTGGGTTTTTTGTTTATCTTAGAATATCCAGAGCAAAGGTCTAAGTAGACATTAACTTGAAAAGCTTGGGAAAAAAAAAAAAAAAAAAGGTTGTAAGTTATCGAGTAACATCTTCACCGAAGATAAGATAAAGATTATTTCCCTTCAACATGGAAATTAAATGTGAAAACATATATTAGTTGTCAAAAAAAATCACCTAGTTGGGTTTTTTGTTTATCTTAGAATATCCAGAGCAAAGGTCTAAGTAGACATTAACTTGAAAAGCTTGGGAAAAAAAAAAAAAAAAAAGGTTGTAAGTTATCGAGTAACATCTTCACCGAAGATAAGATAAAGATTAAAAAAAAAAAAAAACAACTTGCTAAGGATTCTAGCATAAGGACTTTGTCTAATTCAATGAACTTTAGTGTTCATACTTGAGAGACTACAGCTTAGAGGAAATAGTATGAAGATGCTTTTACCGATAGACTGATTGATATGGCTTCCCATCTGCTTTAAAATAAGACTCTGCTTAAGTGGCTCATTGAATTGAGAGTGAGTGATATTCCTTGAGATACATTTCATTTTTCATGGGAGCGATCACTCCTGCACGCATCTGTAGCACTGTCAAAGAAGCTGTTTATGCTATTGCTGCCCAGTGTGACAATTAGACATAGCAGCATTAAATTAGACTTTGGTTCCTGGTGAATCCAGGAGTTTTGACATTGACTTTGTAGGCAGCAGGCTCAAGCTATGTATCTAAGCCTTTTTCAGGGTAAGTAATGTTGCTCAACATCAAAGAAATACTGTTTCTATGTTCATCTATGGCTCAGTCCCAATGTCCTTACAAAGGTAAAAATTACATTTAGTGTACTGGAAATTTGGCTGTAAAGTGGCAAGGCTGGCCACACAGTTATTTTTCTGGGTGGGGCAAAAAGGTCAAAAGCATAGGTTTTGTAACTAAAGGCTGAGTAGGAAAAATCTGTAGTGAATATGTCTGATTCAAAAGCAGTTGCTTCCAAGAACAAAAGGGGCAAATGAACAATTTCATTCCAATTTTGCAATTGCTCCTCTCCCTCTGGACTATGAACCATAATTAGAGCATTTATACAAAATCACATTTGTCAGCCTGGCTGCTAAATTCCCCTTAAAGCTTTATCCAGAAAGAGCAGTCTGTTATCACTCCCACTACAGCCTACAGTTCTCATTTTTCACTTTCAGGGATAGACAAGAAATTACTTTATCTCTACTGAAAATTTCATATAAATGTAACTACAGGGGAGCTAGGTAAAGTCAGATCTACACACAAGCAGTTCCCAAGCCTCATGCCCAGTAAGCAAAGACTTGGTTCCAGCAGGAGCTATACGAAAAGCTGTTACCAGATAGTTAAGGTATGTCCTGAAGTTGACATTTGTCCCACAAGCAGGGTCAGTGTTGTAAGGAATGCTCCATAAGCTGTGAAATACCGTTGTCCTGTTTGCCAGGAACATCTCTCTCCTAATGAGTGAGAGAAAAATATCCACTCTCAGACCAGAAGGGACCTGCAGGGACTGGAGACCAGCTGTCTCTAGAGAGCGTGAATCACAAGCCCCAGTGGCTTCTGGTGCCATAAGATCTGATGGAGCCCTGCTGTCAGAGGATTCCCCAACCCTTCTCCCAGTGCTCTGAAGGTATTGCACCCTCTCATAACTGTGGAGAGGAACAGGCCATTGACAGACATAGCTCTTGACAAATCCCTCTCAGCCCTGACTGACAGCATTAAATAAATTCAGAGAGAGACTCCATCTTTCTCAACCGCACATTGTCCCCGAAGAGCAGTAGTTAAGCTACTGGCACCTCACAGATAGTTCTCTCTCTTTGGAGATGAATGGTGCTTCAAGGATATGATGCCACTGCTCCACGTGCCTCTGCACATCCACAAGCAAGCCTGGGCAGACACCCGCCAGAGACCATGTACATGTCTGATGGGCATGGATGCACTAGGGACCTCTGAAGCTGAAAAGAGGAAGGCAAAAATTTATTATTATGAATTATGAATAAATATTGATGCAGTTGAGTACCATTAGGATATGTGACTGTTGAGGCTTTTAGTAATAAAGGTAGTAAATCGTATACTTAAACAAATACAAATGTTCCTGAGGAAGTGATGAAGGCTGCGTAAATGCCTTGGCAGATTAGTTAACAACTGATTAAAAAACGTCATATAGTGACTTTAGTTCCTATCATAAATCCACATGCCTTACATTTGGGTTTGCATAGTAAGCTATTCTGTCTGACTTCTGCCACCAAGTCTCAGTGCTCTCTGGACACCTAAAGGAAAACTGGACACCTAAAGGAAAACCTCTGAGCATGCACAGAAGCAACCCCATCCTAGGGCCAGCGGTGTCCCTTTCTTGCCTGAGTGTCAGTGCACTCCCAGCAGCCTTGACTTCACACAGAAGCAGTGATTCTGTGCTTTACTCTTCACGTTGGCAACCCCCCTCTGCTTGTATGCATCCAAAGTCTCTCTCAGAAAAAAAGAACACTGAACCATGAGATGGAAGACACCAGGTTCATGGAGCCCCTTTCAGTCTGTCATGCCTGCGCCACTGTGCTGCAAGCAATGCAGGATTCATCTTTTATCCAGTGGTAGCATAACGTGTATAAACTCTCCGGGGAAAAGTCCTCAGGACATCCCAACTCCCTGCTTCTATCTTCGCACCCAGCAAATGGGCTGGGTTTGGTCTTCCCTGCGCTTGAGCTTCTGCTTGGCTGCACTGTCTCCAGGTTTGCCCAGAGAGGATGACATTCACCGTCACCTTCCTCCCCGACACCGCGGGTGCCCTGCGGGCAGGGAGTCAGGGTGCTCTCCCAGGATAACAGGGCAGTCTCTGGAATCACGGCACTAAGCTAGACCTCAGGTCTTGCATTTCAGCTAAGCCTCTACTGTGCAAAGGCAGCAGGACTCTAAACCTGCGTCCCAAATGTATGGATGTGCCTACAGCAGGTGATGAAGCTTCAGACGGGCAGGACTCCCAGCACCTCGTTGTGCATTCTTTTCTGTTGACTGGCTCTAGACAGCATCGTAGTCAGCGTGAAAGCTCCTCTTCGGCTGTGCCTCACACTGCCTGGTCCCGGAGCCTTAGCCCCGTAGCTTGTGTGAGATCACTCTGAAGTGCTGTATGTCAAAACTGTGTGTGCCACAGCGACTGGCAGTGTCTAGCGTAGGCCATCCGGATCTTGCCTCTTTAGTATATGGGAATACATTTTCCCATATGCTTGAAAATTCAGCCTGGGCCCACACTAAACATACTCTAAATATAGATTCAAATAAATCTCTGTAAATCACTCATAATTCCAGGCAGAGTTTGATCATCATTTTGCAAAAATAGTTTTGGTTGGTTGATAGAATTTTCTTGTTAAAATCCAAGCCATTCTGAAAATCATTTCTACTCTGGAAACACATTTTTCACATTTGAAAGTAACCACAATTATTTGCGCTGCCAAGGGCTTTGAAATATGGAAATGAGAGGTTTATTTAGTGTGTGGATCAAGCTTAAAAACAGCTTAAGTCCTCATTCCTTCTAACATCTTAACAGCTGTGCAGTTTCTTACAAAATATGTTTTATCGTTTCAAGAAATGCTGTTAACCTCGCAGTTTTAAAACTGAATGAACAAGGCCTCTTGGACAAATTGAAAAACAAATGGTGGTACGACAAAGGAGAATGTGGCAGCGGGGGAGGTGACTCCAAGGTTAGCCTCAATGTCACCAAAAGCGGGTAAACAGTATGTAAAGTAATTGGTGCATCTGCTGGGGTTTTACCTGCGACAAAACAGCTTCACCAGTAGCACAGCACTGCTGGTACCTGCAGTTGAAATCTAGGTGTATGCAATTACTGTCAAAGCAAAAATATTTGCATTAGTTTAAGTGCCCCAAGGGGAACTCGTAAACAGTCTCTGCTGTGAGATCTATCACCAGTTTTCAGAAACCTGCATCTTCTGAAATCATGATGAGCCTTTTCCAAGCTTGCTCTTCTGAACGAGCAGTTTGAAACCTTCAGGAGCAAATACCAGCTCAGACTTTTTTTCCTGTTACATGGTACTACCCAAAATATTTTTCAGTGACAGTAGAAAAAAAGGGTGCAAATCAGTGTGACTGTCTCCTAGCAGTAATCTAATGCATGGTCCAGGCTCAGGGATCCACTATTGACACAAACAATACTGGTACACATTACAATTTTCACATGAATATCCAAAATAGGAGGGCAAATTTCAGTTAAAATATCTTCACACTGACATTTCCTTATATCTTACCAGCAAACTGAAATCCTTGGTGGTTCTCTAGGCAAATTTATCAGAATTTATCAGACAGGAATTTTAGGTTGAATTTTAGGCTGGGGTGATGACAGCTTCATAATCTTCTTGCATTTCCCTTTCTTCCATATGGCAAGTGCCACTAGTTCCTTGGCTCCCGAAAGCTTCCTTTTGGGAAACTGCCTTGTGCTGAAAAGAAGCAAAGATGTGGAAGTGGAAGATGGTGAAATGAGGGAGGATAAAGATATTAAAAATACCCCATCAGTGCCAGGCAGCATGGAATAATAAGTTATTTATGTGCTTGTGTGTGAACAATATATAAAAGAATGCTGCACAGGTAACTGCGGCACAGAGCTAGTCAGATATAGATGATTAAATTTGACTGATTTGTCATACACGGTTTATGTAGCTTTCTTTACAGTTGCCTACATATATTTTTTTCATACTATTTTCTCTCCTTCTTTAGTCCTCCTGGTCTTTCATGTTGTGTCGTGGCCTCAGGGACCATCCCTTGGGCTGTTCTGCACTCACCCAGAACTGGTCTCCTAATCCTCTTCATTTCGCTTTCGATCCTGCTGCTCTACCTATTTCCCCCCCACTGCTCTGCTCGCCAGCAGTCACAGTTTCAGAAATGGTCTCTATTTTCTCTTCCAAAGTGCTGAGGCGTATTAGACCTGATAGCACTTACCTGTAAGTGGAGCAGATACCAACTTCTTGTAAGAAAGTTGACAAGTGAACCAACTGTAAATCTCCGATGTTGCTACTATTATGTGCTCCACCCAAACCTGAACTTTTGCATTACTGGGGAAGGGGTATCTATTTATTTTTTTTAAAATGTCACCAGCAGAGAGTCACACTATTGAAGTACTTCCATTTTCTTAGACTACACCCCTCACAAACCTGCTGTGGTTGAAAGGTGAGGTAAAAGCTAGGTCGCAAACTAAGATGCTTTTAGCTTACTTGCCCTTATTACAGGCCACTGATGTTTTGAGTCACAAAGCAGGAAAAGGGGAGCAGCTCATGGTAGAGGGACAGGCAGGAGTTCACCAGGGCAATGTCTGGAAGTGCTGAAGGAGCAGATTGGGTGTGATGGCAAGTGACAGAAAAAGGAGTAGGGGAAAAAAGTAGAAAAGAAAGGCCATGAGCGCGGTCCATGAAGAAACGGGAAGGATCTGTGAATGCAGGAGGGAGGAAGGAATGCATTGCCAGTGGAAATGAACAACGGGTGACACGGGCGGTTCAGGATGCAATAGAAAATATGGTGGGCAAGGCAGCGTTAGCAGAGGATGGAGAACATGATGGAGCTCAATCTGGGGTCCTAGGACTATATACAGCCTGACAAGAGCATTCATCTGACCTCAGGCCTGTTTCCTGCCACACTTTCTCCCAGGCACAGCTGTGTGAGTAGGCAGTACCAGCGCTCCTGGGAAGCCCCAGGTCTGTCCTGCGCCCGCACTGCTCACGCTCAGTAGGACCGGGCACATCACGCAGCTGAGCGGGCATTGCCATGCTTCTCAAGCTTGGCATTGCAGCAGCATCTGGTCTTGGTTTTTAAACTACAGCTACTCTGACTCCCCAAAGTGTTAGTTAGCCCTTTATCATCTACAAAATCCCATTTCCTTGTTCAGGACCAGTCTTGTAGGATCTGATCAATTAAAGTCAATAAGATTCTTTCTATTGAATTAATGGAGTTCTAAATATTTTAATTTTGTATGCTAGCAGACGATCATTAGTGGAATAACCAGGACACCGTGCACTATTGTTGTAGACCTGGCAGCTACCAACAAGTCCTGAACTAAGCTCTTAAGCATCTCTAGCTAATACTTCTTTTCATTGTATGAATTTAAAAAGAACAAACCCTGAGCTTTGTTAGCAGCTCCAGTCCAAATTACAGGGCTTCCTAGTGTCAGAATGAGAATAAAAGCATCCTCTTCTCCTGAAAGAAATACAGCAGCTGAGACTTGACTGATAACTTGCTGTTACTATTTGAGATTAACCAGTCAGAATATGAGTCTAGACCCCAAATAACCCTTCATGATAGTACAAGAAATCAGGGAGTTTCATGAGAGCTCAGCAGTTCTCTAAAGGTTTGTGTTGCTCTGTAAATCAAGATTTCTCCAGCTTCCATTCCATGCTCTTAAAAGGTCATCTCTAGCCTCCTCATTTATTCTTCCCTTTAAGGAACAGTCTTCCAGGACTCAGAGAGACAGTTCAGAGAGCCGCCCTTTGTGAACCACCTGTGGTTTAATGGCCTTGGTAATTAAGTCATGTTTGAAGATAAAACTGAGGTCCCCAAGTCATTTAGTGCTTTTGAAAGTATTACCTCAGATTTTAACTGTATGCCATCATCATTTCCTGTGATGCATGGGAAGGTGTTTGAACACAGTTTCTGCCACTCTGCTCCATCGTTTTTGTAGAAGTGTGAGTGGAAGGAAGCTGTGCTGATGGAGCTCTCCTCCCGCCTCTACGGGCCGCCCTCAGGAGAACGCAGTGGCACTTGTTTTTCATTCAGCAGTTGAGACCGACCTTACACTTAATTAATTGGCTCAGCCATGAGTGGGTAATGAAAATACTCCTAAAGCACACTTGTGATTGCAGTTTTAAAATCCCTGTCTACCAAAATTCTGTATTGGTTTCAGAATCACTCAGTATTGTAATTTAAATGCTATAATTGCCCATTCATTGTCCTGAACACAACTAGCACAGAACTTCATTAATGCCATTTTAAAGCATTGTGATTTCGCTGATGTTGCTGGCACAAGATCCAGCCCGAGGCTCTTAAAAACCAGCCCTTCCAACAGCAAGTGATTGATGACAGGATAGGAGGAAATGAGTAAGAAGCCTAGAGAGGACGTAGAAAGGCTGAGAACATGATGACAAGGTAGAAAATCAGTGTCTGGGCACCCAGGTCGAGCTGTGCCACCACTGAGTCAGCACGTGGGTGAAGAACAGGGTCTTTTGTGCTGTCACACACTTACACTGTGGCTACATGGGACAAACTCTTCTCCATATATAAAGGATAATTTTAGTTATTACTTGTCATATGTTATCCTTACATGAATTCAAGGCAGATGGATCCTCTTTACATATAACAATGGAGATTCTCAGCAGCTGTACGTTGGAAAAACTACACTGATTTTCACAAATTCTGACAGTTTACTTTAGCTGAAGATTTAGCCTAACACTAGTAATTCAGGAATCACTAAACAACTCAGGGGGAAAAAAAATAAAATCAGTAGTCATTTTCTATTGTAATACTAAGTATGCAAGACTGAACTTGATGGGAAATTTAATTCTAAATGCTGGATTTATCCTCTGTATATGACTTAAGTACATTGCTCTTGCTCATATAAAGCAGACCATACTGATTTTTAGCTTCTGCCCCCTTTAATATCAGTGGGACTATTCACCAACTGATTGTGTAAGCAGTGTAGTAACAAGTTGTAGTCTCTGAGTTCATGACTGACACAGTCAAAATTGTGCTTATTTGGAGAGGATCTATTCAAAGAAAGGAAAGACACCTGGATAAGTGACTTGCCCTGAAAACCAAGGTGATCTGAGCATTCATCTCCTACGGGAGCTGTTGAAGATCTCTTACTAAAATGAAAACAAACAAAACAAAGCCTAAAATACATAAAAAAATCACTACGTGTGCAATCACTTACTGTGATTGCAAACAGGTATAGATGTTGCTATTCTGAAAAATGTAAGCAAAAATCTTCCTTTGCCTCTCTGAAGTCCCGCAGTCTGGGCTTCTTGTATGGGACCATGTATGTCTCCCATCGCAGCTGGCTGATGTAAAGTGGAGCAAAAATCCTGTTCTGAAAGTGTAAAATATTTTTAAATTTAAATATATTTAAAATATTTTTAAATTTAGCTTGGAGTGCTTCTCCCTCATCACAGCTAGGACTGTCTGAGGCGAGATGTAAAGGACACGTCGTGTCCAATTCACACGGCTTCGCTAGGGCAGGCGAGAAAGTGAGGGCAGAGGACGGGTTTCCCTGAGCTTGTGCAGCGCCTTGATTCAGAAAGTGTTTCGGCAAAAATAGTGGAGACAAGAAAGAAGGGTCTGGCCTTGGACACATCACTGGCTGTATTCCAGTGAAAACTGGGAATTGCCTCATGTCTGCTGGCCGTTGCCATTGCATTCAGTTATATATTGAGGATAGCGTGGCAACTTTTAAGCGTCAAATTGATTGCTTTTCCCAAAGGAAAACCTGAGAGCTTCCTTGCAGAGACAATGCAGAAAGGATGACATTAAAGGAACTACAGCTGCAAATGAAAAAAAAATCCCCATCTGTATCAGGCTTTATGTACCTAAACTGTTACTGCTGAAAAAAGAAGCAAAGGACTAGGAGACATCTGTTTTCTGACTTGTCCCAGCTTGCTGCTGGTCTTGATGGTTCATATCGAGTCCTAATTATCACTTTAATCATCTTAATCTGCAACAGCTCCACAGGCTTATGATTTTCCATGTGAGAAAAGTACCTGGATGTCCCTCATCTTTGTCATAACAAGCCCTGTTACACTGGTGGGACTTAGGAGCACCAAAATGTGGCTCAGTGCTAATGCATGACATGTTACAGATGACAGCTATCCAAATAATATTAATTATTTCACATTTGTACTAGAAGCAAACAGAGGATCACATTGACAGGCAACTTGCCAGCATCCCAAACTGCTACCCACTCATTTCACAGCTGTGGGACTCTCATATTCCACTACCAACCTGCACAACCTGCTGCCAGGAAGCCTGAAGACAAAATGTAAGTTTGAATACTGGAAAAGATCAAGAAATAGGCATTTTCTGTTCTAGAAGCGAGAGTATTCTATATGAATTAAATGCGTTGGGTTTGGAAAGTGGATGAAGTATTTCCTTTACTTAAAGGGATCACTTGAGAGTACCTGGGAATCCTCTCACGCAACTGTAGCTGTCAAAAATTGTCTTTTTTCCGAGGCACCAAGGCTTCCTTGGTAGTAAAAGAAGAGATGGGCATCTCGGCAGCATGCTTCATCCTTTGTTAACACTGGTATGTAAGCCCACCTTGGGAGGTACTGATCTTTTTCCCTTGACCACAGGAAGGCCTAGGCAGGAGCCAAAGCTTGGGGCATAACTTACAGGTGAAAAAGCTGAAGTGAGGTGAATCCTCCCCTTTATGTATACATATATATACAAAGAGTAATCAGAATGTATGAAAAGACAGGATGCCTAAAGCTAAGAGTAGCATACAAGGTTCAGGAGCTGTTATTTGTGTATTAAAAACATATATATACAAACATGCACAAATGTATTAATACATAAGCATTTGGGGATTTCCAGTTAAACCAGTTACAGAGTATAAAAAGCTCCTTTTCTATTTCATAGTAGCTATTTCAGTAGGTTCAGTTGCACTATACTAATTAATGCTTACACAGGTTATTTATATATTAAGCCTTGAATTCATGAGCTAACATTTTAGCAATGCATGTATTATGGTCCATTATGAGAGATTAATTTTCCTGTAGAAATCTGCTGGCACACACAGGACCAGGTCCTACATCATATAACAGCACCAGAAGGCTCTCTATCACGTGCCATTTCTGTTTCTCTGATATGTATTGTATCGTCACGCACACCTGCACATAAATAGATATCCCTATGCCTGCCACATTAAGAACTGGACAGTCAATGTTTCGAAGTAGAAAGTACATAAAATAAGTCTGTTAATCATTTGATAGGTTTTTAGAAAGTAAACTGGTACAACTGTATAAAGCTAGGCATTATCATAATACTCTGAGATTATTCACCAACTTTAAGTAACTTCAGTGTAAACCCATAGCAGTTCATGACTTTGAGGCATCAGATTAGGTTTCATCTCAATATTAAACTGTTACGTCACCCACAGCAAATGCCACTAGTAAGAGAAGATATTCCAAATAGTAATTTATCATCAGCCTGGGACCCTTGAAAGACTTATGTGAATAAGTGAGATTTAAGGAGAAATTTTGAATTAAAAAATAATGTCGAAAGAGGAAATGAAAATGAAAGATGGACTGTCATGTTCTTCTTAGCTGAGGATAAGGGCATCGCAGCTCTCCCCCCGAGTTCTCTGCATGCAGAGCTCCTGATTACAGGCCTGTGCCAAGTGGTTATGGGCAGCAAACTGCCCGTAGTGTATCCTTTCTTCTGCCAGGATAATTTTGAGGGCAGTAAATGAAATAGCTATAGCCAAGTCATATTATTAGTTTGTATGCATACAAACTAAAAGTAGATTGAAAGCAAGGAACACAAATGAGTATGTTTCTTAAGTCATATATCCAGTTGTATTATATATGTCTCTGAAGGGTATGTTGTTAATATGTCTAAGCCAATAGTTTTGGGTTCACAGTAATTGCATACTATTTATTTACAAATCTTCCCCAGCAGTATGTGCCTGTTACCTAAAGCGATGGAGCAGGTCCCGGTCGTATGTCTGTCTCTAAACCTGGGCCAACAGTACATGACATAGCACCCACTGTGGCCTCTGCTCTGTCACTTTGCAATGCGATTCTATGTAGTTTTACTTGAATAACATAAAATAACATATATAATGTTATTTATGTTATTTTCCACGTGAAGAACTCCTGTAAACCTTGCCGTTTTGAAACTCAGTGAGGCAGGCGTCTTAGACAAGCTGAAAAACAAATGGTGGTACGATAAAGGTGAATGTGGACCCAAGGACTCTGGAAGTAAGGTCAGTCGCTGCAGTTCGGGACCTACTATCGTGTTCACAAAGCAGTAAAGGAAGTAATAAACCAAATAACTTAGAAATAAAATAAGCAGCTGTAGACACAAAATGAATCACTTTCATCCCATTTTGATGGGAGTCAGACTTTAATTTAAAGAAGCACTATTGCTTTTCAAAGTCTTCAGTGATGTAAATCACTGACCATTGTCCTGCATATTCAGGGCATCTGTTGAAGAGTCACAAGGCAGTTTTTCAGTTTTGGGGGAGGCAGGTTGGGTTAGTTGTTTCTTTCCTGCCTAGAGGAACTGGCACTGGCACAGGCTGCCCAGGGAGGTCGTCCAGTCACCACCCCTGGAGATATTTAAAACACAGGTAGATGAGGTGCTTAGGGACATGGTTTAGTGGTGGTCAGGCATGGTTGGACTCGATGATCTTAAAGGTCCTTTCCAACCAAGGGATTCTGTGTTTCTTCTGAAAGAGGTGATGGACTTTCCCCATTGACTACTTAGGAAATGTCCCTTCACACCTTCTCCTTTCGGAGCTGCCTGCCTCCGCGGTTTTCTCCAAAGAAGCAGCACTGTCGGGAAGGATTGCCTTTCATCGCTGCCCAGGGTGGCTATGCCTGACTCCTGGCTCTGGGAAGGTCTCTGGCTCCTTGAGGAGTCGAGGAAGACTTAACTTGAGCTTTGAATTGAAAGACTTCAGTAATTAATGTCTTCCTACAGCTTCCCGTGTTTACCGTAGTCCATTCCCAAACAGTAATCCTGATGGCTCCAAGGAGTGGAGCCTTCTCTGTTTTTCTCTGTCTGGGGGCAAACACAGAAGCGGGTGTTTTCTGCTGGCTTGGAAGCCCCACAGCCAGTGCCATCCTGTGTTTGGGGAGTCTGATGTTTCTTCACAGTGCCCGTCTCCCTGCCAGCCTGTGCTGCCCAGAGCTCAAAGGAAAGCATGACAGGCGGCGATGGTTTGCTGCCTGCATGCCCGGAGAGTTACCCTCATGGATAGCGGGTAAAATTAACCTGGGAAACAAACTCCCAACACATTTTACTTTTTCTGGCAAGTGCTTTGGAGAATGGAGTGAAAAGCAGTTAAGAGGATGGCAGAGTACCTGTAAATGACAGCCGAGAAAGCCTCAGCCCACCGCCTACATTAGGTCAGGTCTTTCTCAGTCCTGCCTGCTCCTTGGCTGCAAGCACCGCGTTAGCGATTACCACCAGAGGAACAGTCAGCTCCAAGATACTCACAGTCCCCTTAGCCAGCTAAAAAGAGGCAGGCAAAGCAGATCCCAGCTATAAGCCCCAAACACCTCTCTATGTCCGTGGAGATTATTACTGTGCTAATCTACTGATTACACAATAAATAGTGCCTCTTTAAATTAAACATTCAAATGTTTTGCATTCTTCATAAATTAAAATTTCATAGAGATTACAATTGGAAATTAAGTACTGTCCTTACTTTAGGTAAAGATTATATAGACTGTGTAAGAGTAAAGCTTTATAAGTATCTTAAGGTGCACAATGTAGTATATGGAAGTCAATCCTGAGAGAGTTCCTCGAGAACTGTGCTAAAAATGCACATGGATTTCAAATCAAAAATATGATTCATAACTGAGCAGTGAAGTATAAAGAAATGTAGAATGGTTATTTACCACAGTACATCCAAGAAGTTGATTGTTTATAAAACTATGCATATTTAATGATTTGCTAAAGAATATTCTTGTCTAAATTATGAATAATGTGTAAGGTTTCAGAAAGTGGTATTTAAAATTGTACAATTGTTGAGCCTTAGTAGTCCATGGGCATATTCCAGAACTGTATCTACAATAAAATCAAAATACAATAATCGGTAAGAGGCAAAGATATCATGATGTGTATGGTACAGAGTGCACTTTCAAAGGAAGTGTTTGTTCAAGGAAATAACCTAAGCCTCACATGTTATTTTCACCTGTTATTTAAGTATCAGAAACTCAGTCTGGATCTTTTAAATTAACAGCAAAGCCTATCACAAGTACAATTACTGTTTTCGTAAAGATCAAGCAGAGTCTTGTCTGATGTAAATGGGTTTCTGGATTGCAAAGCTTTTAAAGAGCTTTATGTAAATGCAGTTTTGTATCAGTGCTAAAATGTCCCCTAAAGAGAGCTAGACATGTCATTGTTTAATTCTCCACTTAGTGGAAGTAATGCCTTGCAGCAAGAAAGCAATGACATCCCAATATGCTGGCTAATATAATTTATGCTGACCAGGAAAATTAGGTGCTTAAAATATATTTTATAGATCCAGATAGGTCAAATTTTGTGAGAAGTATGTAAACAACTGTCATGTAATTTCAGCTAAACGTTGTTATTTATTTCTATTTCCAATGTTTTAACGTGTAGCTTGTGCTCCCGGGTGTCTGGTTTCCGAGGTTAACTGTGTCGCTTCTGTTTCCCCAGGACAAGACGAGTGCCTTGAGTCTCAGCAACGTTGCTGGAGTCTTCTACATTCTGGTTGGAGGCTTGGGCTTGGCAATGCTGGTGGCTTTGATAGAGTTCTGTTACAAGTCCAGGGCAGAGGCGAAACGAATGAAGGTGGCAAAGAGTGCACAGACTTTTAACCCAACTTCCTCGCAGAATACCCAGAATTTAGCAACTTATAGAGAAGGTTACAACGTATATGGAACCGAAAGTATTAAAATTTAGGGGTAGGACTTAGGGCCTACTACAGTGAGTGGGTGATGCATCTTGTAACGCAGTGTTGTGACATGTCTGTCTAGTGGTGCTTGCTTCTGAACAGAGCTTTATATTTTGGAAAATTTCAGTGCAAAGTGGTTCAGTTTTTTTGGCTGCAGATGTACAGTATACTATTCTATGTTGCTAATAGACATCTGCATTGCAAGGAATTTTTTAAGTTAAAAAATACATTTTTAACAACTCAATGTTGTCAGATCAGTTGGGAGATGACAACTGTTTGAAATCTTAAAATTCAGAGGGCCAGTGTTTAATTACTTGATTGGCCAGTCTATTTTCCTGAAGGTTTGCACTCTGCTAGTGACAAATTGCTGTAAGCCTTTGTTATTCGATGTTGGCCCTAACTGGGACTTCATTATAATCAAGATTTAGGATAGGCAATGTCACTGAACCATAGTTAACCTAACGGAAGACAAGGCACTGTTACAAGAAGTCTAAATGTTGTTTTACCTTCTCTCCCTCCTCCCCATGCTATTCCTTCACCCTCCCTTTGATACGTGTTTTATGCTAATTGTGTGGCATTTTTTTCACAATATCCTGCTTCAGGTCAATGTTTGCCCACTGTAATAGCCACAGAAAGTCACTAACCAGTGAATAGACCTTGATTATCATCCTCAGCTTTCAGTAACATATCCCCTTACCTGGCTCAGGACTAGTGTATTTTAGATGTTCACACAGTGATTTCGGAGGCTGAACCATTGATGTTGCCAAGCTGCATCCTGCGTAGCTCCCCTGAGTAGGCGTGCGGGGATGGTTTACTAATGTACTTGTTCTCATCCATGCAGTGAGTATCCTGCCAACTAATCATTAGTCAAATCAACTCCCTGACCTTTGGAAATGGCACGTAGCAGCAAATTGAGCTTCTAAATATAACTTTTACATAGCTCCCAAGCTATACTGGCTGCTTTGTAAGTGAAGGTGCAGCTAGGACCCTGCCCTTTCATGCTACCTGGAGCTCCCTTGCCCTTGCAAATAGCAAACCACATGTCTCTTTTGTTAACAAAAAGCTTGAGTTACATTTTCCTGAAATCACTGAGCCATCCCTATAGTGGAAGTCAGAACCAAAAATGTAGGGGAACGAGATGAAGGGTATAATTTTTATGTTGCCACCTAAAAAAAATTTTCGAGGAAACAACTGGAGATACAATTATTATTTCTTATTTATTATTTATATAGCGCTGGAGTACACGGCGCTGTACGATAGGTGAAGTGTGCCAAACACATAACAGGTCCCTGTCCCGAGGAGCTTACAGCCTAAAGGCACAGCCGGTACAATACCGAACCATACAGTACAGAGCAAACACAGAGTGAGCAGAGAATGGTGTTTGAGCATGATAGCTGGAGCGCTGCAGGAATAGGTGGGTTCTCGGGGGGCGAGGGAGGGGGCTTGGCGCACGCTGGCTGGGAAACTACTCCAATCATACTGTCACTGTGTAGTTTTCTGTTGTTCCCTGTTGTACAAGAAGTCATGATCCTGGGTATATTTTAATTGTAACAGAGCTGCCTAATTTGCCCATGTTAAAAAAAAAAAAAAAAAAAAAAAAAAAAGTTTTAGCTGTGCTTAAAAAGTCTTTAAAAAAAAAAAAAAAGTCTTAGCTAGTGAAAATGTGAGGCAAAGTAGGTGTCAGGGGGACTCCAAGACTGTAGGCCAGAGCTCGTTACTGTGAACTGGGAATCAGGACTTCCAGATGCTAATATTAATCTCCCAAGTTCACTGCCTACTGTCAGTAATAAGGGTCTTAAAAAGAAATAATCCTGTGCAAGTAATTGTGCAAAATGCAAATGAAGAGATTTTTTTCCTCTAAATTCTTTAGTCATGTGTCCACAACTGAGAGTGTCCTCAGAGTGGTGTAAAAGTAAGAGTTCCAGAAAATGTATCAAGTTTATAGGGTGCAATGCATCTAAAACATAGTTTTAAAGAAAGCAAACAAAAACCCAAAGTTTTCATTCAAATACTGACCTGACCCAAACTGGCTTAGCATGCTAAATGTGGCATGACTTGACAATCCCCTGAGTTCCCACCTGGCTTTGTGATCCCAGTGCAACAAACACTATCATTATACTTGCAGAATTTATTTTATCCTTACTGTTTTCTTAAAATAAAAATTAGAGCTAACTGAGTTTTATTTTTTTTAAGGAAAGATCATAAATACCTTTCTCTAAAGTTTGGACTTCTGTGGGACTTGTCGCAACACAGAGGTGAACTCTTATAGGAAAAAATACGTAAAACATGCCGACGTTGCATTTTATTTTATTGAAAATTCATGTTTGGGCCAGTCAGAACTTCTTATAATCTCTTAAAAACATTTTAGGGTGCAGACATTTAAAAATTCACAAAACAAAAACAAAACCAAAAAAAACCCACTAGGATTTCGCACAAGTTTTTATAGAATTCTGGAATTCTTCATTCTACTTATTTGCCATAATATTTACCTGAGAAATTTTGGCATGTGGACTTCTTATAGAAACCCTTGTGCTTATATGTGGAAAACTGCCAAGGGCCAGTTGTGCTCTCCTGGCCATACGCGGCCTTCCCTAGCCACGCAGGCAGCGAGGGGTTACCGTGTGCCATACTCCGTACAGGGCGACTACGCCGTCTGTTCATACACGTGCTGGTCATAAACCCCTGTTAGCTGGCGGCAGTACAGAACCTGTGACACTGGTTACACATATTTCTGCTGAAATATGTCTGTCGTATGCATTTTGAAATCTTTATTATGTTTATTTATCCAAGGAGTAAAGGGATCATATTGGAACTAAAACTTGCTAACAGGGAAAGATGCTTGGTGGTTCTAACCTGCATGAGTAACCAACAGGCTGACTTTTTAAGCTAACATCAAATAGTTTTAACTGTATGTGTTTTAAACTAATATAATATAGTTTAAATAACCCACTTGACAATTAATACTCATTACCATGTTTTTCCTTTTAGTTTAATCCAGCCAAAAGTGAGTGGCCTCAGGGAAATTCACCTGTCTGTGAGGCAGCAGAAAATGAGAATGTAGGACTAGTCTGTATGTGTGGGGCAGAGACGTTCAGAAGGGATGACAGGGTATTGCATCTGCCAAAGGCAAGGAAGGAAATTTGCTTTACGGAGGGAGCAATCCCTTCCTCTTCCCCGGGGCAGCAGTTTTCCATTTCCTTGTGTCAGTAGTAAGCCCTTAGTACGCTAGCTGAGCTGATGCCCTGAGCTCCGTGCGGAGCCTGACAGCCTTCTCTCCAGCTGCTCCAGGGGAAGGCCCTACTGAGCTCCTCAGCCCAAGCCCACGGCTTTCCAAGGGGTTGTCCCAGTATCCAGCCAGGCACCGCCACCACCTCTCCGTGGCCGCTCGCAGTGGGACATGGAGCCCATGAACCAGCTTCTAGTTCAGCTGCCTTCGCTTGCTCTCCATCCCATGCTGTTGTTTATAATTAATGAAATTAATTGCAAAACTACAAAAAACAATGAAAAAATTATGAAATTAATTGTAAAAAATGGTGAAGTGCTACAGGATGGCTCAGTAAATGTGTAATGTGCTTATTTCAACTTGTATGCTTTCAATTCAAGATAGAAAAATTCATTAAAAGATCATCTTAAATATTTGTGCCAAAGGCACCACCATGTGACCCAGGTACTAAAGGAGCCTGAAAAACAAAAGAACCCCCACAGGCTAGGATACTTGTATATAGACTGAGGGTATCCGTTTCCTAAATTCCCATTTCCCAATAGGAACAGGGCAGTCAGTGTTTTCATATGATTAATTCTACTAATTTAATCAAAACTAAAGACAAATTTGAAAATACATTATCACTATTAACTGCTTACACTTACCACAGAGCCTTTCACAATTTGGGTAATATTCACAGTAAATACCGAGACTTTTCTCTCTCATCCCAGCCTCTCCTCAAACTGTTTCTGCAGCCAGGCCATAAGTCTGTGTGTAACAGCACAGTTAAGCACAGTATTAGCCTGGCTTACTACCTATAGCGTAGTTTAAAATATAACACAGAAGCTTACCTGGTTATTTGGCTTTATGGCACTTTCCCGAGAACAAGTTTGACCTGCTCCTCCTGGCTTTGTTAGCTGTCTGGGTTGTTTCCGTGGTGTGTTGCTGAGTTGTTGTTAATCTCTGTCATGAAAAGAGAGGAGTTTTATTGCAGCTTTTTCTGTTATACTGTGGCAGGCTGCTGAGAAATTGTTTATATCCTTCTCATTTGATTTTTCTTTTTTTTTTTTTTTTTTTTGGTGGATCCCTTTTTACTGTCTTTCTGTCCTGAGTGTGTTGTCAATGGCCAGAAAGCTATATAGACTGAGCTACAAAACCCCAGTTACACCTAACACATATATCCCATATAAATCTGAGTTCTCTCTCAGATCTCCCAGTGGCAAACCTTGAATGGCCATGAACAAAGAGCTGATCAAAGTGATGGACAGATGCTGGAACGTTGTGATGACTTTCTGGGAAATATAGCACATCTGGAGTAAGCTGTCCCTTTTCCACCCAAGTTTGCATTCTAATCTGGTTTGGACTCTCATCTTTGTTTTTTCTTGCCATTGACCAAAATATGTTCTGTGCACTTCTGCAGGCAGTTCCCAGTCCTCGACATCCATTTGCAGTGGGACTCTGGACACGCGCTATGTGGAGCTGCACCACATTGCATTGTGTCTGTGCTTTGCAAATGCATAGATTTTTATTTGCTGCTGGGGAGTAGCTGAGGGTTTTGGTACTGTATGGGCCCGGGTCCCCACTCCCTCATTACCTCTCTCTGTTTTTATATCTGGCTGTTGAATTAGGTCAAGATATGTTTGGTGACAGTCCCTGTCACAGAGTACTGTAGCAGCAAGGAAACTGTTCAAAGGATGACTTTGGACAATTGATGATTATCAAAGCCAAGGTTTTCCAGTGTAAAGGAAATGCCATAATGCCCTCTGTAAGCTGAGGCCTTTTCCTGAATTTGGCTGCTTGTGAGGGCTGAGGTTTTTAGGGTAATTGATTTGGAAAGTTGCTTTTATAGTTTGGGGAGCTCTTTTTTTGAAGTAGCTACGAATAGCAATGCAATATTAGACTGGTGAATTTTCACAGAAGTGCACCCTGAAGCAGTGGAAACATTTGGGAGTTTTAAGGAATCTCCCTCGCATATCAAACACCAGCTCAGAATTTCACTGCTACCTTGGAAGGAGAAACCGGGCTTAGAGGGACAAAGTTCTAAATGCATAGATCAGTAATAAGGCAAATAAAATTATTTTATGATGTTTGTCATCCCTTTGCTCCTGTGTGAATGCACCCTCCTGTCTCTGTTTTTCCAATTGGTATTTCAGATTGCATCCCTGCACACCAATTACCTGAGTTAGTTCATAGACTATAGCTTCTGCTGACTAGAAATCAGATTCCCCACCAACTAATATCTTAACATGGTGTCTTTGAAATCTGTTTCAATGTAGCATGGTTTGGGTGCCTCTTGTTCCAGGTGTTCTTGCTGCATTGGTTGACCTTACACACCACCTCTAATTTTAGTCATCTGGAAATCATTTAGTCTAAACTAGTCATCTTGGCTTTTCCTGACATCACATGAGAGAGCTCTTTTAGATTAGGTTACCAATTTTTGGATGACTAAAGTTAGATGGCATAATTACCAATCTTTCTTTTTTAACAAGTCAAAATTTTTTGCTTGAGTCAGTCTCTAAACAAGATATTTTGTTCTAATTTACCTAAAAGTAAATTGTTGAGGTAACAAAACTTCAAACCTTCTAGTGGAAAATTTAGACCTAATGTAGAAAACTACAGAAAATGGTATTTTCTCTCAATTAACTACATTTCCTTTGAAATTTCCCACCTTCCCTAATCACAGGGGGAAAAAA
>KL267857.1:880-12549 GCA_000699545.1 Podiceps cristatus | reverse complement strand
TCGATGATCTTAAGGGTCTTTTCCAACTTTGGCAATTCTATGATTCTATATAATATATATATAAACTGCATGCATATATTATGTAGTAGACATACTATATACACATTATAAATATGTGTATAGTTTGTGTATATGTATATAAATGCAGTCTGTGTGTATATATAACATATATTTTTCTATGTGAATGCATATTATATAAACAGTATATGTAGAAAAAAAGCATATGTAGAAAAAAGCCAATTCCACTTTTTCTTTTTTTTTCCAAGACTATTCATCTTGAGATAATACATGCCAAATATTGTCATCCATAGATTATATAACAGTGAAGAGAGTACATCTGTCTAGAGGAGGAGGATAAACTCTCCTTAAAAACAAACAAATAGAAAAGAAAAGGAAAAGGAAGGGAAAATGGAAGGGGAAAAGGCAAGGTAAAGGAGAGGAGGGGAGGGGAGGGAAAGGGAGCGGAGGGGAAACAAGGCATGGCAAGGCAAATTATTTTGGTAATTATTCATTTACGTGTAGAGAAACTTCTTTCTTATTAAATTATTTGTATTTGCTCCACTTTAATAGAAAAAGATATGTACTATTTTCTGGGTTGTCTGTGGTGCCAGATACTTCGTTCAATTAAATTGCATTACTCTTTCATTAGGAGTAGATAATTGTTTCAGCAAAAATTATCAGTGTCATTTATATTATATTAACAATAGAATTAAGAGGTTAGAACAGCAACAACAGTAAAACAGATAATTGGGGAGAAATAATATTGAAGACATGCAAACCATTGATATTGTTCTTTAACCATTTTCCATTTTGTTTGTGGATCCCGTCTTCTGTATGTCACTACTACTTGCAAATGCATCTTCACAAAATGCTGTGGATTGGAGAGTGACTTCCAGGCTAAAACGTTTTCTGTAGTTAGTAGTTGCTGGAATGATAGCTCTAGGGAGCTCTTCCACTGCCTTTTTGCTGAGCTCCAGTGCCCTTGCTACACTAGATCTTTCATGACTTACAGAAAGAGCAGATTGCCAAAGTAATTCTCTGAGGTAACTTCCAGTGATCTCTGCAAAGGCACTTAGAAGTGTCTGATTTCTCATCTTAGGAGAGCCTTGCAGCCCAGAGCACTCAAGCAGTATTAACGTCTCAAATCTTTCTAAGAGCAAGACTCTGCTCTAGAAATTCCAGGCAATTTTTAGCCTCTGTCATTTTCTAAACAAGTAAATAAGTATTTCAAAAGTTTTTCACCATAAATACCACAGTTACTATCAATAACTTCTAATTATTAGGTCTATCCCATCTTATTATATCTAAACACTACAGCTATTTTTGACAGAGTAACTTTACTGGTGCGGAGAATACACTAGAGACCTATTTCTGTGAGTTTTGTTGTTTGTTTGTTTGTTTGTTTTTTTTGTTTTTTTTTTTTTAATGCTTTTCAAGTAAACAATTTGCTCTCCTCCCATTTCTCCCTCTCAAAACAAAAGCAAATTCCTTAAAAATGATATCAAAGAATCTGAATGCACGTTTATGTTTTTCAACAATGTTCTTCATATTTGGTTTTAGGTACTATTTTTTCAGCCAATTTAGCAGCTGCAGACCTGAGACGCTACAGTTGAGCTCTGAGCATATATTTCAAGATTGTAAAGTTAAATATCCACAGTTCAGACTGATTTGACATTGAAAAATAGCTGTATTAAACAGGGGCCTTTAGCTTATGGAGGAATATTAGAACAAGTTCTTTTCTGGTACAATTTATTTAATTATCCAAATCAACTCACATCAACTAGTTTGGAAACTTCTTTCTTTTAGTACTTATCATGTTCTCAGGCTGCAGAAGGTAAATACTACAGTGTTTCTTTCATGTAAACTCCTGCTGAGATTTTGTTAGGGGACTTTTTTACCTGGTTTTGTTTTGATATGTTTAGTTGTTTGTTTGGGGTTTTTTTTCCTAATTATTATTAGTTTTTTATTGGAAGACTGTTTCAAAATATCTGATCTCTATTTTCTGTATTTAAGTATATAACTGACTAGCCAACAGAAAATTTTATTGCCATTCATAATAATCCACTCCTTCAAAACTAAGAGCTTTGCCAAAAATATCTGCAGTATTAAAATATACTTGCTAGGTTTGCTAGGAATTTGTCACTTTGAGAGTTAGGGAGCTATAACATCCCCTACATGAAAGCAGATGCTGACATTTTCCAAATGCGTGTGGTTCTTTAACTACAGAAAACTAATTTGTTTTGGATTTGTTTTCTCTCCACCCTTTTCTCCATTTCAACTTAATTCCTTTTGGAAAATAGTAATGATCTCTTTTTCAATAGAAGTTAACACAATTTTTATTTATTTACATTTTATTGGATTTTTAAAAACTATTTCATCAACATAGTATTTGGAAGTTCTAGATAAAATGCCTGTGAGCATTTCCATGACTTTCTGTTCTCTTCTACCTACTTTTGATGCTTTATTATCATTTATTCCCACTTATTATTTCTACTTTTTTGGGGGAAGTGGAGGATTATGCTGTGAGACACAGACATTGAGATTTTTGATTATGCAACTAAGTTCTGCCTTAATATTTCATTGTATGTTTTTACTGTTTCTAATTTTGCACCAGTATGTTGCAGCTCACATTTAAAAACTCAGCATTTTGCACACATAAACAAATGGAGAATTATTTAAGAATACAACTTAATGAGTAGTGTTACTTCAAAAACAGACAAATAGAATTCTGCATGAGGGAGACAAAAAACATAATTCATTTCAGATATTATCCCACAAATTGTTAAATCACCTCCTGCTTTGTTCAGGTTAAATTTGAAGGGAGAGATATTAAGCTCTTGCATGTTGTCATGGAGAGGATACAGCTGTTACCTAGAGCTTTAATCCTGTTCCATGGGGATGGTGGATGCACGGTGTGTAACATAGATGAAGTATGTGCTTGACTTCTGCATGGCCTATAGGTCACTGCTGCTTCCACCAATGAAAAAGTATGAGATGGTATCTGCAAAAAAATGTGCTACTCACCTCTAAAGAAACCCCCAACCCACACTGCAGAGCAGATGGAACAGCAAGTATCAGCTCTTCATGTTTCATCCACTTTTCCAGCTCCTGTCTATAGAAAAAAGCAGCCCAGCTGCAGCCCCCTAACCCTTGAGGGCAACACATTTTTTTTTCTGCAGTTCTGAAAAGACTTGAGCTGACACTAGCAGTCTGCACTGGATAATATCTGCTACAAAGTATGTTCCCAGTTGCATTTGGATATTGAGGTCCCATATAATTTTTGCCTGTAGAGTACCTCCTCTCAGTTTCTCATATATTTAAATCATGAGGATGCTCTCTCTCCCTTTCATTGACACATATTCATTGTACTAAACAGACTGGACCAAACCCATACTGAGATAAATAGCTATTATTTTAATATTGCTATTGTCAGTACAATCTAGCAGGAATCATCCTATTTTCTAAAATTATATAATTAAATCAGTCATTCACACTTCTGATAATAATTGACTGGAGTAAAGATTATGACTCATCCTCTTAAACAGATGATTGACAACCACTGAAATTCCTCCTCAATATAAAACTAGAAAACTGAAAGAAAATTTTCTTCCTGAAATTTTATAATAACACAGGTAAAATTTTGCCCAGTTTTTATGGTAGCAGAAACTGTGTCTAGCTTCAGAAGTCCTTTGGATCTGTTTTACACAGCTGCTACTGTCTTGTGTATGTGGAAAATGAATAGAATATTGAAATCGACAGTATGGTCTAATTACATTAACCCAAAGATGAATGCCATTTGATTTTTACTATGGACAGCGACTCCATTGCATTGTATTGATGTTTTCTTTCACTGTCTCATTGTGTGTTTTCTAACAATTCATTAAGTAATTTACCCTTTCAAAGCCCTCAGTCTTAACCTATCTCTGTTCCCATTGACTTTTGAGAATTAGGTCATCAAAGAGCTTTTAAAAATCCCATTGAACTGGAATTTGCCTCCAAGTAATTAATTCTACCCCCCCCCCAAAAAAAAAACAAAAAAAAAAAAAGGGGGGGGGGGGATTATCTTTGTGATCATTGCCGAATTCCCATTTCAAGGTAAAGCTTTGTTCAAGCACAGCTGTGAAGTTATTCATTAAAACTCCAAGTGTACAAAAGTACACTACCTTTTTATACCTCATCTTAAATCTCTTTGAATACTAAAAGTGTTACTGCTGTGCATATTTTTTTTATCTATAATATGCTTTTTTCAGTTTTTAATTCATTGTTTACTCTTTGGAAAACTTCATTCTATGTGCAAACTGCTCTATAAATCTATTGTCTTAATCAATGTCATTCACGTTATTGCATTAATCTTAATATGTTGTCAGTTTAAAACTATTATCATTTTCATTTCATTATAATGAACTGTAGAGAAAATTCGTTTTACAATCTGTCTAAATCACCTTTGGACTACTAGATAAAGTAGTTTCCTTCTGGTTGTGTAGATCTACAAAACCATTTAAAACCGTGTCAAGAGTGATACACAGCTGCCATTAGAAAAAAATGCTAAGATACTATTGGCTGCTTCTGACACTAACACTAACTTGTGAACTTTCTTAATAAACTCCCAAATGATGTTTCTTTGTATCTTGTACTATCTGAAAGCATTCACAATTGAGGTTGATAAAACAATTCACTCTGGATATAATTTTGTAACTTTTTCACCACTGGCATTATGTCAAATGAAAAAAAAAAAAAAGTTTTAGTTAAAGGGTTTTTTTGTCTTAATATTATATTTTACCTAGTTGTCTTTGAGGTTACAATAGGTGCCAGACAGAATTTTAGTTTATCTGATGTTCACTTTCTTTCCATTCGTTTTCACTAACACTACTTTTTAATCATTCAGCTTTTGCCATATTTATATATGTATATATGTTATATATACACACACTCTTCTGTGTAGTTATGTCTTAAATATTTTCAAATACATTTAAAAAAAAAAAAAAAGAGAAAATACAAAATGAAGAACACGACAATGTCCGAAACACAACATTTGGAAAACCTCAGTTAGTAGGTGCAGCAACTCATAAACCTCACTATTCTTTGTCTAAGCATCTTTAATATATATATACATATTTTAAAAATTATACCTAAAAATATAAAGCAGATAAAAGTGTGAATATTGTTCTACACGGTTATCATTTTATAAGTGTATGTGTGTGGACACATTCAAAGGCAGGAGAGGGCAGAGTTTAGGCTATAAGGATTACTTAGCCATTTTCTTTTCATACTTTGTTGTACAACTGTATATTTCCTCACAGAATTCCAGAACAGCTGATGTGGGAAGGCAGCTCTGGAGATCATCTCAGTCAAATTCCCTGTTTAAAATAGGGTCAACTACAGCAAGTTACTCCGGATTGTGTCCACTCAGGTTTTTAGTATCTCCAAGAAGCAAGACTCCACGATCTTGGCAACCTGTGCCAGTGTTTAGTCACCCTCAGTGAAAGTGTTTTCTGATGTTCCTGTGTTTCAGTTTGTGTCCATTGCCCCTGGTCTGGTCACGGGGCACCACTGAAAAGAGCCTGTCTCTGTCCTCTCTTTTGGTATTTATCTATGTTGATGAGATCTTCCCAGAGACTTCACCAGACTGAACAGCCATGCTCCCTCAGTCACAAGTCATAGGACAAATGATCACTTTAGCATCTTCATGAAACTTTGCTGAACTCACTGGATGTGCATGTCTCTCCAGGGAGCCCAGAACTGGAAACAGTACTCCAGATGTGGCCTCACCAGAGCTGAGTACAGCTGGTTTACTTTTTTGGACTTGGATTTGAATTTGAAACTTACATCTTTGTTGGATACTGTGCCTTCAGCAACACAATCTTCACAGAGCAGTGGACTGTGTAAATCCTATGAACCGGAGACAATGGATAGTGCTTATATGGGAGCCTGCATAAAAAATGAAACCGTAAGAAAACACCTTAATGAAAAAGCAATTTTATCTGGAGCAGTAAAATTGCATGATAGATTATCTTGTAAAATATCTTTCAAATTTTATGATACTCTAGAAAAGAATGTAAGAGAAACCATAAAAATTACATTAAGAGTTTTATGTTTTTCAGAGTAAAGTACTACTGAAAAATGGTAAACATTTAAATGATCTTAATATGTATTCTGTTTAATAAAATATAATGACTTTTAAAACAGATAGTTTACACCTGTGTTGTATCTTCTGTCATTTTAATATATTTACTCACACTAATACAGAGTGAAAAATTACGCAGCTGAAAATCTAACTTTTAAGTGCCAGACTTCTGGGACTTTATTCATTTGCCTAGACAAAGCAATGCAGTGTTATCTGAGATGTCTTAAGGTATTCAGGACACCCACATGAGCCTGACAGATTGGACACTGGACTAAGAAGAAAGCCATGTCCTTCTGCAGAATAGCCAGAAGTCAGAGGGCATACATTAGGGTATCTCCACAAGTACTAGATGCCCATACTTAGTCAGCTGAATCCTCTTCTGGGATGCAGTGTATTTTACCCTACATAATGTTGGATGTTGACTTCTATACAATTCTAGGACCTGGAAAATATGAACTTAAGGAAACAAGGCACATACAAAGTACGTGCAACTCTGGGGTAAGCGACAGGTATACAGGAGTTGAATTATTACTTCATGACTTTAGATTTAGACATCTTGTTTCAACAAAAAACTCACTTTGTACTCTAAAGATTATCTATTTGTTCATTTGTTTGTTTATGGGATCCAGTCACTATTCTTCCACTAGTTTAGGTACTGAAGTTTTAGATGCAGTTGAGCTTTGTGATGAAATGAAACTCCGAAAACCCAACAATACATATTGTGTTGTTTTCAGAGACTTTCAGTATGTTTGTGTATCTTTATGAATGTTCAGGTTTTCCTAAGGAAGTAGATATGGTCTGTGTGATTTCCTTGGTTACTTAATAACATTTGTGTGGTTGTTACTATCAGCGGTATTTGTGAGAAACCATAAATCATTAGATTGCGTATATTATTTTCCTTTGTAAGGCAAAGCAAATGCCTGTATTCTAATTATGTGGCAAGATTTTGGTACTAGGGAGGGAGAATGCAGGGGTGGTTTCTGTGAGAAAGAACCAGGAGCTTTCCCATGTCAGTCAGAGACAGTTCCATCTGGTTCCAAGATGAACACACCACTGGCCAAAGATAAGCCAACCAGTGATTCTGTTGGTGCTTCTGTGATAACATATTTAATGGTAAAAACCACTGAACAGCAGCTGAGAGAGAGGACTGAGAAAATGTGAGAGAAAGAGCCCTGCAGACACAAAGGTCAGTGAAGAAGGAGGGGGAGGAGGTGTTCCAGGTGCTGAAGCAGAGATTCCCCTGTAAGTTGTGGCAAAGACTGTGGTGACACAGGTTGTCCCCCTGCAGCCCATGGAGGACCAAGGTGTAGCAGATATTCACCCTTCAGCCTGTGGAGAACCCCAGACTGCAGCAGGTGGGTATGCCCTGAAGAAATCTGAAGCTTGTAGAGACCCCACTATGGAGTCGTCTCCTGGAAGGAGCTGCAACCCATGGAGAGGAGCCCACTCAGGAGCAGATTTTCTCTCAAGATCTGTGGCCTGTGGGGGACCCACACTTTAATAGTTCCACTCAGTATGTCATAGGTTGAAGCCTACTCAAAAGTACTGCTCAGATAAGTGAAACCTTGACTGCATCTATGCAGCTTTAACTCAGTAGATGATTCCAGTAGGTGCTGGGAAAATGAAGAAGGGTCGATAGTTGTTACATGGGAAGTTTACCAAAAGCTCTGGATGACATCTGACCTTTTATAGCAATTTAGGTGCATGTGGGAAAGAAAAAAGAACAGATGAACTTTTGAAAACCTTGCATCCATATAACATGTTTGGACTGGGAAGTTAGAAAGTGATAGTAGCCCAGGCAGCAACAGCTAAGTGGCTTCAGATATAAAATCACAGAATCATAGAATGGTTTGGGTCGGAAAGGACCTTAAAGATCATCTAGTTCCAACCCCCCCTGCCTCTCACTAGACACCTCCCACTAGACCAGGCTGCTCAAGGCTCCATCCAACCTGGCCTTGAACACTTCCAGGGAGGAGGTGTCTACAACTTCCCTGGGCAGCCAATTCCAGTGTCTCACCACCCTCATCGTGAATTTCTTTCTAATATCAACTCTCAGTCTAGCACCTTCCAGTTTAAAGCCATTCCCCCTTGTCCTATCACTACATGCCCTTCTAAAAAGCCCCTCCCCAGCTTTCCTGTAGGCCCCCTTCAGCTATTGGAAGGCCACTATAAGGTATCCCCGCAGCCTTCTCTTCTCCAGGCTGAACAAGCCCAACTCTCTCAACCTCTCTTCATAGGAGAGGTGCTGCAGCTCTCAGATCGTCTTCGTGGCCCTCCTCTGGACTCATTCCAACAGATCTATGTCCTTCTTATGTTGGGGATTCCAGAACTGGACATGGTACTCCAGGTTGGGTCTCACAAGAGAGGAGTAGAGGGGCAGAATCACCTCCCTCAACCTGCTGGCCACACTTCTCTTGATGCAGTCCAGGATACGGTTGGCCTTCTGGGCTGTGAGTGCACATTGCTGGCTCATGAAGAAAGTCAAACAGATTGGCTGGGGGGACATGACCAAAAAGGGCATGTTAGTTAGAAAACAGTATGTAGTGAAGACAATACTTCCTTGATGGGAAAACATGCACGGACATCTGTGAATAAAGCTGAATCCATGGAGGAACTGCTATGTGTGGAAGTCAGGCTTCCAGCCTGAAGTCAGTGTCTGGTTCCCCTGGGTCTACAGGCTGGTTTAAACTGAACCAGGGATTTTAGGGCCCAAATTATTATGAGTGTAAAGAGTGTGTGTGTCTTAGAAAGGGAGCCTTAAAATAGAAATCACTGTCCATCCACTATACTAGTCCCACTTAAGAAATAATTCTAGTTTTGATCTCACCAAGTGGTTTGTTTCTATTCAGGGTGCTCTTGCACCCTGAATTCATCCATGACACAATGGAGTTAGTCCCCTGTGCTCCTGTTATATCAGTTTCATCATTAATTTATAGTTTGTTTCGTTCTGAAGTATACATAGGCCAGAAATAACAGTATTTTTTCAATACGACAGTTGCAGCCATATTGAGGGAGTGGGGCGGGCTGTTTTGTTTTGTTTTGTTTTGTTTTAATTTTTTTTCAAATGAATTATATGGAAAATCTGAATGAAACAAAATGTAAGAAAATGAAAAGTTATGATTTTGAGACTTTCTAGGTGACATTTTTCTATTTTTAAATTTCAGTTAAAAAAAATGGTATATGATTTCTATTGAACTCCCTAAACATCATAAAAATACATTCTTTGCCACCTAACATTATTTCTGTGTTTTTGTAGATATAAGTCAGATCACAAAACAGCAACATCAAAATCTTCAATCCTGTGCTTCACTTAGCAGAAAACCTTTTTTCTAAGTAACCTTTAGCTAGGTCATACATTTGTAACCGTTTCAGGAGGAACAAAATAGACATGATTTCCAGCCTATTTTAGGAATGACAAATTTCAACATTTAAAAGTAAAACATTCTCTTCATGTGTTTGTTTGTTTTGTTGGTTGTTTTTTTTTTTTCAAATTAATAACCTGAATCCAACACTACTTGAGATCCTTATATCAAAGTCCAGTACAGAGTCACTTAATACATATTGTGACTCCAAGAAATACACTGAAACATCCCATCTCAATACCATACAATTCATTGAATCTACAAAATTATAGATTTTAGACTTGGATTTCTTCAGACAGTGAAATTTTTCACTGAAGGCATGATGCAAAACACACTGAAGGAAATGAGAAATCTGCTCATTTGTTAAAATAGGTTTTAGATTATTCCTTCAGTCTGAAGAATAAAAAAGCAAGGCCAAAAGAAAGCAATACTTCTGAAACAGAATGTTATTTTTTATTTTGTAATACCAAGGGACTGCTGCCATCTACTCAGAGATTATAAACTGTTTTGTTTATCCAGCAAAACTAACTCTTCAACTTCTCTGTCTCTTTTAAGACAGTCAAAGAAAGGAAGAAATTTATTCACATGGATCTTTCTTGGCTGTTATTCCAAAATTAATTTGATGATATTCCTTCTTCTACCCCTTTGCAAAGTTATTAATGGAATTTTACAATAACTTAGGGACAAATATTGAGCCTGAGTATTATAGTAATAGAGACATCTACAGTGTAACTATGGTGAGGGGACACTGGATCATTAGTAGCAAGTTACTGGAAAGAATGCAAATATTTCTGCACAGATTTTTCTGACTGCCGAATACATGTCATAGTTCAAGGCAATGAATGACTATGATAATAATGAGTAGGGGGATCATTAGCCAGAGTTAAAGTTTCTGTTTTTTCCTGCCATTGACTTGGTCTTTTAAGGATGCTTTCTAAAACAAAACTACCTTGGATTTTGGGAGACCTGAAGCACTGAATGTGAACTTGCATACATTATAGGTTATGTAAAATCACAGTAGAATCTGTTTTTAATTAATTATGTGTATAGTTACTGTGTGTATAAACTACCCCAAAATAACTATGTAGACAAACCGCAGTATTAATCCTCCTAAGTCCTCCTTAACCAACACAGGGTATCCCGCTGTTAAAAAGATCTCTATCTTGCTGCCACCAAAAATAACAAAGAAAAAATACAACCCTGTTCTTCCTTGTATGCCAGTAGCTCATTAAATGTGTGTAAGTATTTGAACTGAATGGCCTATTTAAAGACAATAAGTCTTGCATCTTTTGCAAAACAAACTCGAAAGGCTCCATGACTACATAAAACCTTTCCAGTAGCAGTCTGTAGACTGGCTTGTTGCAGCACCATCAGTGAAGCAAACCACAGTGAGATCTACTGTGCTAAATTGCTTACAATTTTTCAGAGGCTTTACTGAAAGTCTATATTTTAAAGAGGAAGCTTAGGTCTGGTTCACACTTAAAAGCTGTGTGCCATCTCATACCTCACGCTTTACAGTGCTATCAGGATTTTGATTTCATCAAACTTTAGGCTGTCAATGGCATGTCAATGACACGTTTATGTAGACAAATTCAATGAAGTAATATCAGTTCTGTTTCTATAATGTGATGGCAGGAAAGGACAAGAGAGATTTTACTGTTCTTCCAATCAGCAGTTATATCTTCCTTGTTCACATTCCTGAAATCTGTTTTTTCCATTTTTTATAAAAAGTGTTATCACCTAATAAACTACAACTCATGAAACCTTGAAGAACAGTGAATAATCATGCATATATATCATAGAATCATAGAATCATAGAATGTTTTGGGTTGAAAGGGACTCCTAGAGGTCATCTAGTCCAGCCCCCCTGCAGTGAGCAGGGACACCATTACCTAGATCAGGTTGCTCAGAGCCCCGTCCAACCTAGGCTTGAATGTTTCCAGGGATGGGGCCTCCACCACCTCTCTGGGCAACCTGTTCCAGTGCTTCACCACCCTCATCGTAAAGAATTACTTCCCTATATACAGTCTAAACTGACCCTGTTTCAGCTTAAAACCATTACCCCTTGTCCTATCACTGTTGTCCCTACTGAAAAGATTTTCCCTCTCTTTCCTATAGGCCCCCTTTAAGTACTGAAAGGCCGCAATCAGGTCTCCCCGCAGCCTTCTCTTCTCCAGGCTGAA
>JMFS01052488.1:0-21012 GCA_000699545.1 Podiceps cristatus | reverse complement strand
TTAGTAGTGTATCATATGAAAATACAATATTTAATAAATTTATAAGAAATACTATTATTACTTCTACTACTACTACTACTAGCACCATATGTCATAATTATCCTGATGCTGCAAATCACAGTGAACTCAGCTTGGTTTTTGCCTTCAGGAATCTGTTACAAGTGGTCTACAGTGGAAATAATATAGCTATTTTATATTTTAACATTTTAAAAATTAGGAAAAAAATGACATTGAAAAGAATAATGCATGATTGTCTAACCTACTTATTATTTTACCCAATAACAATCTATATTTTCCACCTCTTCATATAATTTTTTAAAGACAATTTTAGAAAACTGTTTAAACTGTTTTGCTCATCTTACTTCTTTAGGTATTTCTTTCAGTTAAACTTTTGAAACATTTGCTAGGAGACTATGAAAAAAAAAGACACATGATTTTGTAGATAAGTTTAAAACTGTTGGGAAAGAGAGCAACATTTATTTCCCAGGTAAACTGCTGATGTTTTGAAGATTCTTAGGTGACATTTCTATAAAAGACTACTGATTTTTAATACCTGAGTTCAAACCTCCAGGTCTCTGTTGCTAAGAATAGCTCCCTAGTGAAATCTGAAGGGCTTCTGGGAAAAGAACAATCTACCTGGTGACATCCAGTATCCAGTAAAATAGAAACCTATATATTAATTTCAGGGTCTTGTTTTTTTTTTTTTTTTTTTTTCCCCCTCTTTTTTTTTTTTTTTTTTTTTTTTTTTTTTGTTTTTCCCCCCAATGAAAAACAGTTGTTCCTGTATAAAATGCATTTATAAATAACTGGAAACAAAATTCATGAAATAAAGTGCAACATCTAAGCTGAACCTTTACTTCTAGGGCTGTTTAGTTGTAGTCTAGGTCTAGGATATTTTTCAAGGTTGTGCCTGTCAAATAATATTAATCAGCTTAAATTATACTTCATGAATATGTAACTTGTTTGTTCATTATCATGGGTAACAATTCCTTTTATAAATAATGATCCAGTTTTATTGTTACCATAGATAAATAATAGAGCTATAATTTAAATAGTTTTGTTAGCAACATTGTGCCTAAAATCTCCACAGAAATACATATATTTTTATACCACCATTTCATTACATATGTTTATTTTCTTTTTGTGCTTGTATCAAGATATGCCTCAAACATAGTAGATATACATGTTAAATGCTTAATGTCTATATCAGAGAAGATTAAACATGCATTTAGAAAGATGTGTTGTTTTTAAGCATAATATTGATTTTCATTCTACTACTTTCACATACAAAAACAAATGCTATAGACCATGAATGCTCCTAATATAACAATTTCTACTGCTACCATTTAGCTCCTCACACAAAAACATTGTTTCAGTTCTTTTTATTATCTGTCTGTAGTTTAATGAGTTTGCCTTTATTTTCAGGTCATTCATGTGAAGGGGTTAACGTAATAGCACTCAAATGATTAACGTTGAAAGATATGTTAAAATGCTTTTCAGGTTAAGACTCTTTACACCTAAGAAATAAAAGTTTAAACATATCTTTAGCATTTTGAAGGCAGGAATCAAGGTTACCTGTGGTATATACTTTGCCAGTAATTAAAGATTCAACAACTACAGCTAAAGAGCCAAAAATTTAAGCCTGCCTATGCTACATCTCATTTCAAAATCAGGTAGGGTGACTATCAATGCCTCCTAGACTGATAGTGCTGACAAAGAAAAATCACTTTCTTAGTTATGTATTTCTTTATATATTTATATATTTATATTTATGTTATGGACAATTATGCATAGATGAACTGTGCTTGGGAAACCTGCAGACCCACTGGATGTGTAGGACTCCAGTCCTTCCCCAGCTTTTCTTCAAAGCTTGTGGAAACTGCCTGTTGGCTACTGCTGGCATAGGAGGAAGAGCAGAGTCCAGAAACATTATGCCCTACTGCAGTCTGACCTACAGGGCTGGAGAGGTGGCAAGTGGGAGAGCAGGAACATCACATTCTTGTTATAGAGCTCCCAGCTGCTGGAGATCAGGCATATGGCAATGCTTTGTAATTATTTGTATTTCTTTAGTGTCTAAAGACTCCAGCTGGGACCAATGCACCACTGTGTAATTCTTACTGTGCAAAAGATGGGCCCTATTCCAAAAAGTTTAGGATCTGAAGAGACAAGGCAGAGAGATGAAAAGAATCATTTGGAAGAAGGAAAGAGAAGACATGGTTGGTATGAATTATGCCAATCTTAGGTTTTAAAAAATATTTGTAGAGACTTTAAAAAAAAAAAATAAAAATTGAGGGATGAAAGACAGGGAAACATATGCAGGCAAAAACATCTAAATGGGAAGAACAAAAGAAAAGGAAAAAGACATTGAAATAAGATGAAAAAAGTGAAGAGAGGATAAAAGGAAACAGAAGATGGAAAGGAATATGGATAAAAGACAGTTCATTCACAAACCTTTAGAAAGAAGTGAAATGTGATAATACCCACTTTTTGGCTAATATTTAATAAAGTAGCTAATCTTCAACACTGAGTGTGGCTAACATGTCTAGAGATAGCTAAATGAAGTATTTGGTTCCATGTGGTTTATCTTTTCCGATGACATACTGTATAGTTCAGCCTGACATAATTGGTGCAAAATCATTAGAAGCGGTTGTGGTTTTTCAGTTTTGTGACATAATCTACTAGGCATATGAAGTCACAGCCAACTAGCAAATGATCTGGGTAGATCAGACTATTACTTGCATTTTCAGTAAATTACATATTAGAGATGAAGAAAAGAAAAAATAAAAAAGAAAAGGAAAAAGTAAAAGGAAAGAGAAAAAAGAGAAAGAGAAAGAGAAAGAGAAACAGAAAGAGAAAGAGAAAGAGAAAGAGAAAAGAAAAAGAAAAAGAAAAAGAAAAAGAAAAAGAAAAAGAAAAAGAAAAAGAAAAAGAAAAAGAAAAAGAAAAAGAAAAAGAAAAAGAAAAAGAAAAAGAAAAAGAAAAAGAAAAAGAAAAAGAAAAAGAAAAAGAAAAAGAAAAAGAAAAAGAAAAAGAAAAAGAAAAAGAAAAAGAAAAAGAAAAAGAAAAAGAAAAAGAAAAAGAAAAAGAAAAAGAAAAAGAAAAAGAAAAAGAAAAAGAAAAAGAAAAAGAAAAAGAAAAAGAAAAAGAAAAAGAAAAAGAAAAAGAAAAAGAAAAAGAAAAAGAAAAAGAAAAAGAAAAAGAAAAAGAAAAAGAAAAAGAAAAAGAAAAAGAAAAAGAAAAAGAAAAAGAAAAAGAAAAAGAAAAAGAAAAAGAAAAAGAAAAAGAAAAAGAAAAAGAAAAAGAAAAAGAAAAAGAAAAAGAAAAAGAAAAAGAAAAAGAAAAAGAAAAAGAAAAAGAAAAAGAAAAAGAAAAAGAAAAAGAAAAAGAAAAAGAAAAAGAAAAAGAAAAAGAAAAAGGAAAGGAAAAAGAAAATAGAAAAAAAGAAAAAAGAAAAAAGAAAAAGGAAAAATTATTATTCTGACATGATAACAGAATATGTAAATTATAGTAATAACAGGAGGTTATTTAAATGATGTAGACAGGAATACACTCCAGTAAATTCCAACAAAATGCAACAAATCATTTTGCAAAAACCATGAAAAAACTCTGGTGAAACTAAAAGGCTCTAAAGGTTCCAGTATATGGTTTGTAACCTTGATTTACATTAAAACTAATATTATTTAAATGTATTGCTATGGATCCTTTATATCAAAACAGTTGTCCAGGCTCTAGTGTTACATTTTCTTTTTTGTTGAGTTTTTCTTTTTATTTTATGTCATCTGCAAAAATTAAAGCTACAACACACCTAAAATGACTTGAAGGCTATAAAATGGAAACAACCAATGAAATAAAATAAGATTACTGTTTTCAAGTAACTTCTTTTTTTATCTTATTGTGTGATTAAATTAGGTAACATAGTAGCTTGTCTATCTTTTTTTCTTCTATGAGATGAATTATTTTGAATAAAAATTGTTATTATTTACACTATCATAAAAAAAAAAGCCTTGAATAAGTGTTTCATGCTCAAAAAATTTTATTATTCTTGTTTATTGATAGTGTTTATCTAATACTTTCGGAAAACTATGTGTTTATTTCTGTGTGCTTCTGAGGCATACAGCTTTGCTTTCTTCCTTCTTAATGAAACTTCTGTGTAATGGAAGTTAACCTTCGTGCCATAAGTCTGACTGCAAAAACCCCACTGACTTCAGTGAAGCTTCAGTAAGATCAGAACTGATTATCAGGCTGGATTGAAAAAACAGGAGTAATCGTGCTCCATTACTCCCGTACAGGGGGAATTTAATTTCTCAGTGTTTAAGAAGTACTTTGAGATTCCCAGAAGCTTAGACATACACATGTAAGTAATACATTCATTCTGATTTAATGGTAGTACTATAAATTGTCCAAGATAGCTCATTCTCCATTCTCACTCAATCCCTAGTAATACTAATGAGAGGAGCAAGGAGAAAATACAGTAGGAAAAGAGATTTATTTTTGAATGAGCACATACAACCCAAAATTTGGAGTGACATTTTTTTTTTTTTCCCCTGAAAGACATAAATATTAAATACAATTTTGGGGCTCAAAAAATGAGTGTCTTTCTGCCAGGCATGTAAGGATTCTCTCCATGCTAGGCATTGCCAATCGTTTGAACAATTTACAGTCCTACAGAGGATGACTGAATCTGGCAAGGTTCTGAATGCATGTTAGAGAATCAATGGGACAGTCAGTGTCACACAAGAAATTCAAATAGCAGAAGCTTCCGCTCTTAATTCATGGTGAAAATTCAGAGTAAAACCATCGTACAACTGGAATGAACCTCTGGTAAATGAAAGCAAACACTAACCTAGGAAAGGAAACAGTAGTGGGAGGAATGTCTTGAAATAAGACCCTTCTTATAATCGGTGAATAATATGCATTTTAGATAAAGTATTATCAACAATTTGGTCATTTGAAGGATATATTTGTATGACTTTTTCAGAGAAATTCTAATGTATTAATTCAAATACTTAGGGGTTTTTTAAAAGCTGATTACTTCATGTTATAAAAAGAAAAGGACAAAGTCCATAATGTTCTTATGGGTGCACTGTGTATATGCATTGTAAAAACTGACTAATAATACTTTACCCAGGAAAACAGGAAACTATATCATTCCAGTCCTCTAAAGGAAATAGTATATATTTGCCTATTCTGCAATTCAGGCTTTATTTGAGTTTCTTGCTCCAATAAGAATAAAAGAAAATGTAGCAGCTTATCCTTGTAGGCATTCTACGTGACACCACCTGAAGTCCCAAGGAATTAGACTTGATCCAGGAGTTAACTGAACAGCTTCTGCTCTGACCCATCATTCACACTTACCACATACACTGTGGCTGTGCACACATTCCTGCAACCTGATCACCATTTAGACTAGAGAAAAATATGTTTTTCTTATCAATCCTGTAGAAAACTGCGGCATCATGTTGCTGACTTAGCATTCTCTGTACTCAGCAGTGTTTACACAGAGGGTAGTATTTTCTGGCTTATATTGGTCTTATATACTTGATTACTTTTTACATAGTCATCAAGAGGAGATGAGGTTGCACAGGAGGTAATTAAGGAGAAATCCTGGAATTTGAATGTTGGATGTTTCTTGAAGGTTGAATCTGTCATGTAATATAAGGTCAGCATCAATGGATAAATTGTAAATAGGAATAAATCCCCTCCTAAGATGGAGCCAGTGCTGCAAAAAAAAATTGAAATCAGTGTCTTTTCATTTAAGATTATTTTTTAAGGGAGGTCATAGGTGGACAGAATGTTTATTTAACTGGCATGTTGTAGTTTTTCCAACACCACAGAAACAAAAACAAACACCACATCACAACCCCCCCCCAAAAAAAAAAAAAACAAAAAACAAAAAAAACCAAAAAAAACCCAAAAAAACCAGAGAGAAAGAGTAGTGGATGGGATGGTAGTTGATTTAGGTGATGATTACATGAAAAAGGTTAAATTCCTTACAAAAACAGAATCACAATTTCCTCTCCTCTAAACACCTATTTGGAGTTAGAATATTTTTCTGGGTTCTCCACATCTATAGTTTTCTACCATAATAACAGAGGGTTTAAGTCCCTGTGCTGCAAAGCAGAGAGAGGTTAAAAGGACTAGAATTTCAGCTGTGTAATCCCCAAAAGAGCAAGAGGAAAAAAGCTGTACTGATCCGCTGTTAAGTAATATCTTTCTCATTGCAGAAGTCCCTCTTTGCATACAGAGTAGGAATAGCAACTTTATTCTGTGTTATCCCCTAGAAAATTGACCTATTTGCTCCACTTCAGACCAGCAGTCTGAGTTGTAACATACACATATGACAACTTCCTAATAAATTCAATTAAACTGTAACTATAAATTCTTATTAAAGAGGGACTCGCATTTGTTGTTTTTTTCAGTAGAGGCTATGAATTCTGGGTATGCAGTGGGTTTATTTTCTGGGCAGTGGAGAAAGTGAGGTGGTAGCCACTATCAGAAATTTAGCCTATAAGTCAGTATAAAGACAACTCACACAAAGGCAGCTCCCACAGTAAGCACAAACTGGATTCTCTCTCCTGTCACAGTTAACTAGTGTACAATATAGGAGTGACCTGTTTAAAACAAGCCTAAGCATTTGGCTAAAACTGGTTTGGCCTTTTCTTCACATCCAAGGTTTTATTTCCAGAAATCCCCCTCAAGCTGTTCAGCTGGCATTATCAGCTTCATTTTCAATCAGTGCTAGTGCTACCACTTTCCATCTTTATTACTGCTCTGTAGTACTATAGACATGCTGAGCTATCCCAGCAGTTCAGAGATGCTGTGAACAGTCCAAGCAGCCCTGGGCTGCTAGAATAAAACAACAAAAAGCTTTTTATTGTTTCATGACAATAAAAAAAATATGATTTGTTTCCAACTTTAAAGCTGATGAAGTATTTTGATTATTATTGTCTAACAGACTTAAGATATCAAGATGTGTGTATGTATAACCCTGTAACTAATATCTTCCTTGTTAAAATACTATCAGGTGCAAAGGATATTTTTTTTTTTTTTCAGCTATAGCTTGCAGAATAGACAACAAAAAAGTTCTGAGAAATTGAGATTTTTCTTTTCCCTAGTTTCATGGAAAGATATTTGAAGGATATTATTATTTTAATTCTGCATAGAAAATCATAGAATAAACTTTCACCATCATTGGTGATGTCTTAGCAAAAGGCATCCATACACTATCAACAAAACACAGCAGAGTTAAGAACTCAATTCATTGTATGATTATGTCCTGTATTCTTAAATAACACTGGAAAAGTACAATACCTACTTTTGGAGATACATGTGAACTTAAACGTTGGATACAGCTTAATTTTAGTACTGGTTCCTTGTTTAAAAACAAACCCTATAGAGCAGTAAGAAAGGTAGAAAATAAAAGTAGGCCCCACTTCTTTTTTTTTTTTTTTTTTTTCCCTAAAGAAACAAAACAGCTTGGAAAAAAATCTACTGCATGCTTGTATTATATTATGTGAATATTTTTAAAAAATTAATTGATTTTTTTTTTCCTCATTCCATCTTACCATACTTGAAGGAGACATACAGTATCTACTGCTGGCAAAGTAATTCAGAGTTTCAACAAGATGTGAATATCTACAATGTTCCTCTTGCTTTAGAATTTACTTCCTAGCAGTTGAGATCCGCCCCCCTTCAGGACAGTTGATATAGAAGGAAGGAAACAAATGAGACAGGATTTTTTTAGTTTATATGGAGTCCATGTTTATTCACTATAATTCTGTAAGACTTCTGTTTGCATGTGAAAAGAAATTGGTTTAATGATCACATGGCTTTAGGAAGAGTTTTGCTTTATTGTCTTTGATCGTTTATTGTCTCTGATCATTTATTGTCTCTGATCTTTTATTGTCTCTGATTTTTACTGCTCCAACGGCTGATTCTTCATAAATATATCACTCCTACAAAACATGTGTATATGAAATAAAGAAGATTGTCCTCGCCTGTCAATATATATAGTTTACTGACCATGAATGGTTTGGGGACTATGTTATTTAGAAATGAGACTTCATGATATACTTCTAATCATGGTTACAAATGAATTTTTATCTTTCATAGATGTGCTATACTCACATACTTTGATTTTCTCTTTTTTTTCTAAATGAACCCATCCTTCTGTAGAGTCTAAGCAAGCCTTTCCAGCGGGAAATATAAACTCGTGTCAGTATTTCTGAGAACTTCCAGGTTTTTTCCGATTCTCACAATTCATGTTATTTTAGCTATTCAAGTTTCCTTTATATTAAACTTTTAGAGCATTTATAAAGTTAGATATAAGAATATTTTTCAAATCATACTTGTTCTTGAACAACTAGATTTCCATCCTTAAGGGACTGAATATAATTGAACTATTCTAGCATACCATAAAGCAAGTTCATATTGAAAGAAATTTATACGAACAACCAAGAACTCAGTATGTCAAGATGTTTATATGTATTTAGACAGTTATATATATACAATGTATGTATATTACATATATTTTATGAATTTAAAAAATAGAAATACGCATAAATTATCAAGAAGTGTTATACGTATATACATATTAATACTTTAAGCATAGCGGTTTCAAAATTGATATCTCCTTTAAATAACAAATTAAGCTGAAGCACATAAAGGAAATTTCATAAAACGACACTTGAGGTTAGTGAAGGTCCAATTTCCATCTACCTTATTTTACTGGATAATTTGCTACAACTGAATGATTCCTTCTCACCCTTTCCCTCACACTACCCTATTGTATGTGCCTGAATGAGTCATTGTTTTTTATGTCCTATTGATCTAACAACAGTGTAGAGGTAAGACCTCAAACCTGATAGTAGTAAAAGATGATGTTTTTAGTGATTAATTGTGAGGAGACAGTAAGTATTATCTGTGTATTAGTATTCTGTATATTATACTGGAGGTTACAAGTCACTCTAGAGGTGTTCTTTTGCACTGAATTTCCTATGGGATATTAAAGTAACAGATATTAAATAGGTGAAGTAGTATAAAGAATATTACATGGGGCATTATTTCATGAAATTGATAACTCCTGGTGACATCTTGAACAGTGACTGAATTACTTTACAGATTTACATTGCATATATACATTAAAAAATGCATGTAAGGATTTCCTGTAATTTCTTAAGGTTAGGATCATAAAATAATAGAAGAGTTGGGGTTGGAAGGGAACTTCAAAGGTCATGTAGTCCAACCACCCCTGCAATGAACAGGGACCTCAACTAGATCAGGTTGCTCAGAGACCTGTCCAACTTGACCTTGAATGTTTCCAACGATGGGACATCTACCACCTCTCCGGGCAACCTGTTCCAGTGCCTAGCACTGTGCCAAGCACACTGCACACACACTGCAGCGCATGTCCAGTTTCTCATCCATGTCCTTCTCCAAAAGGGCTGCTCTCAATCCCTTCATCCTCCAGCCTGTATTGATACTGGGAACTGACATGACTCAGCTGTAAGACCTTGAACTTAGTCTTTTTGAACTCTATGAGGTTCATATGGGACCACTTCTCAAGCTTGCCCAGGACCTTCTGGATGACATTCCATCCCTCAAGTGTATCTACTGCACCACTCAGCCTGGTGTCACTTGCAAACTTGCTGAGGATGCATTCAATCCCACCGACTATGCCATTGATGCAGATATTAAACAGTACTCATCCCAATACGGACAATCCCTTCATCCTAGTCACTGACCTCCATCTGGACATTGAGCCATTGACCACTACCCTCTGGATGCGACCATACAACCAATTCCTCATCCACAAAACAGTCCATCCATCAAATCTATGTCTCTCCAATTCAGAGAGAAAGATGTCATAGGGGACTATGTCAAAGGCCTTACAGAATTCCAGACAGATGACATCTATAACTCTTCCCTTGTCCACTGATGCAGTTGCTCCATCATAGAAGGCCACTAGGTTGGCCAGGCAGGACTTGCTCTTGGTGGAGCCGTGCTGGCTGTCTCCAATCACCCCCCTGTTCTCCTTGCCTTAGCACAGCTTCTAGGAAGATCTGCTCCATGATTTTCCCAGGCAGAGGGGTGAGGCTGACAGGTCAGTAGTTCCCAGGGTACTCTTTCTACCTATTTTAAAAATGGGTGCAATGTTTCCCTTTTTCTAATCGTCAGTGCCTTCACCTGACTGCCATGATTTTTCAAATATCATGGAGAGTGGTTTGGCAACTGCATCAGACAATTCCCTCAAGACTCTGGGATACGTATCATCAGGTCTTAAAGACTTATGTTGAGGTTCCTCAGATGGTCACAAACCTGATCTTCTCTTACAGTGGGGGGGACTTTGATCCTCCAGTCCCTATCTTGCAGTCCATCCACTCAAGAGGTATCCAGTGAATATAGAGGCAAAAAAGTTGTTGAGTACCTCCTCATCTGTTGTTACTATTTTGCCCTCAGTCGGAGAGGTGGGGGGGGGCGGGGAGGTAAGCTTTCTTTGACCTTCTTTGACCAAGGCTATCCTGGTTCAGCTCAAAATCTCATTTCTATATTTTTTATTAACAATATTCTAAGCTGTTGAAAACACAAAATCTTTTGTTCTCTAGTATTCCTTCTGTTCCTACTGTTTATTTCTACCTGAAGTCAGTCTCAGATTGTGGCATCAATCATAGCACAACAATGAAGGTGATGTCACAAAGGAAGGATTATTATTTCAGCTGAGAGAAAGCAGCTAGAACACATTAATTTTTCAGAAACAAAGAAATCAGGTTTTCATACAAATGTCCTTTGTAATACAGGATAATAGAAATGAAATACAGTCAATATGTAATGTGAATACAAGGAGATTTGTTTCTTAAAGAGATGCCTTTCAAAGCTGTACCACAAGAAGACAGTGATCTTAAAGGCGACTCAAACAGAAACAGACAAATGAAGGGTGGAATTGCATCTCAGTGGCATGAAAAACAAAGAACCTTGAAAGTTCTATTTCTTTGCCTTTTTGCACTTTAATCCTTTTATTGTTTTGTTTTCCTTCCTTCCTTCTTTATCTTTTTTCTTTTTTATTTTTTTTCTTTTTCTCTTTAAATAATACATGTCTTGTATCAATGGGCAACTGAAAAACTAACTGAATCATGACATTAGCAATTGACAAGGAAATGAAAACACACAAATTGATTTTTTTTTTTTTTGAATGTTAAGATTCTTTCTTAGTATCTGGTTAATTTAATTGCCAGAATGCATAACAATGAGTATGCATCTGAGACTTACAAGTATACCAGTGAAATCTGAAGAGATGAATATAGTATTATCCATTTTCAGTAGAATAAAAAAATAAAAACAGCTGTTAAAAAAAAACAAACTGCAAAAGCAAACCAAACCAGAAACAAACAAAACCAAAACTCAAAACCAAACCAAATCAAACAAAAAACCAAAACCAGACTAACATTTTCCAAATCTCCCCTGCATATCAATAAAAATTATTATATCAAAATGGTCATAAATCTTTTTTCTTTATTTTCCTTTGAAGTATTACCTTTGAAATCAGACATATTTCTGTCTGTTTAGCTTTGCTAAGATTTCAAATGCTTTATAATGTATTTAGAGGAATCAGTAGTCAGATATATGTTCATATATTGTTACAAGTAATATATTTATAGATTTTAATTTCCTTAAATTAAAAGATAACCCTCATTAAACCACTGGAATTTATTTTTCTCTGACAAAAGTCTATATTTTTGTTTTTATATTTACAGATTTGGATGCCAAAAAATTTTATAAAAGTGAAATCCTGGACCCACTAAAATTGCAGACAAATCTTTCACTGATTTCTCAGGGGCAATTATTCCCTGACTGATAGCACCCTATGTTTTGGCTGAATTCCTCAAAGAGGTATCTACTCATGTTCCTTTTAAAAGGAGGGTTTTTATAAAAGTAGCTTAGAGGTAATAACCATTTACTGAAAAGACTAGCTAAAAAAATATTTTCAAAACAAAAATAAAAAAAAAAAATTTTAAAGGACATACAATTAATTTCAGCAGAATAAATTAATTATAAGCATTTTTAATTTCCCTCTTTTACTGTCAGAACTGATTACAATGATGAGACTGACTCACAGGATATTTGCTTACAACAAAGAAAACTTTTATATATGGGTCTAGTCTCCCATAGAAATATAACCATGGGTTTAGATGTGATACTGTTCCTACCTGAATTAACAGACTACTCCAGCAGATCTGAAATTATTGGAAGACTCATGGTGATTTCAGATGAGGCCCTATTGTATAGGCTTATGGCTCACTGAGCCTGGTGGTTTTGTTTTGCAATGGAAGTTCCTAATAATTAAGAGGATGTTCATCTTCTGTTGCTTATGTAAATACAACCCCCCTCAGAAAAGTTTTCCAGGAAAGACTTTTTGAAACAGGTTTTAAAAAAATTCTATTTACTTATAGTGATACTCAGAACACTAAAGACATTTAAGTATTTTACCCCTGTTCTTGTAAATATCACAAAATTCAAAGTTTTACTGAAATCCCTTAACACACAGGAGTACCTAGATGACCCGGCACAAGGCTGAAGAAGTTTCATGTGAACCAAAGCCATGAGTAATTATGGACAAATGCACTCAACATTTGTTTAAGATATAAACTAAAAGTACTGCTTTATAACAGCACACACTTTCACTGGAATTAGGCTTTAAACCAGAATTAGTATAAAATTTTATTCCAATTTATTCCAAATTCCAATATTTATTATAATCCAAAAATACCAATTTAAAACTTTACTCCAACATTCTGCTTAGAATCTCTCTTTGAATTTTTTATAAAATTCTGCATTTTACAAGGCTTTCATTTTTTCCTCTCAGAAGTGCCAGAACAGACAGCTCAGTCTGGCATCAGTATTACACAGCAGGGCCTTAAATAACTTAATTAATTTGCAATTAGTAAGATCTCACTTCAAGTTGAGGTCTCACTGAATTGGTTCCTGAAGTTCCACATACAGTAAGTAGCAGTAACTGTATGTTAAATATAACAGTAATAAAGTAGTGGACCTGTTGGAATGCTAATTACTCCTAAGAGTCTCATGCAGCACAAAACTCAGTTATCACCAGTATTTTGGATAAACCATGTTCCTGTTGCAGCAGTCTGGGTAACTGGCCTTTTAACTTTATGCAAACTAGAAAGATACTGGACTCAGAAAACAAGTTCTGTTTCATTCATGTTATATATATGATGAGACTGAGAGAAATGAAAATATGAAGAAATAAGAATTTTCTCGTCTCTGGTCACAGGTTTGTGTTACTACCACTGACAAACTTTCTAGATAGACCCTCGCAGGAGCTCCAAGAAATCAACTTGTAAAGAATCAAATAGAAATGTAGTAACAACATAATTTTTACTACTTTTTTTTTTTTTTTTTTTTTTTTTTTTTTTTTTTCTTTTTTTTTTTTTTTTTTTTTTTTTTTTTTTTTTTCTGTAGACTTTTTAGGACCCAACAATTGCATGCAATGTGGAGTAGGCTTTGTGTAAGGATCAGAAATCATTCTTTATTTCCAAAGAGGTTCTAGATGCAGGGCTAGAACAAAGGATGTAAAGCAGTAGAAAGTAAGTTTATTTTGAAACAAATACCTACAAGTGCAGTATCATTCATTGCTGAATGCATAAGCTCTATTTTATGTTTATTGAGACATAAATATGTGACTTACCCCTCTTCTATGCAATTATCAAAGATGGTGATAGCATTTTCAATCAATAGAGCAAAATGGGATTTCAAGAAATGTGAGAAAAATTAAAAAAAAAAAACAAAACATGTCAAGATTTCAGAATTTCTCCTAATTGTTATCAGAAACCTAGCAGGGAGAGAAAGGAAGAAATTTTGAAACACCAAGAGGAGGAGGACAATATGACCTTATCAAGAAATGATTTATCTTAATAAAAAATCAATAAGATTATTGTCTCTGGAACAATTAAGTTTTCACATTTTCCTTTTGCTTTCACAAATCTTCAAACTAACATAAAAGTGGATAATAAGAACAGGCAAGCTCAGAGACTTTTTCCACCATTTTCATATTTATTATCTAAATTTTAAGTTATGTATTATGCATTTGTTTAGTCAGGTTGGTTTGTTTAGTCAAGCTACTTTCATTAGAAATCTGCATCTTTTATTTCCTGTATTTTCAGTTGTACCATGACTTTTTTCAAAGTGTATTTGCTTTGGATAATAGAAAGCCATGGCTTCTGCTGGTTTACTTAAGAGGTGTTTGTTTTCTTTGAAAAGAATCATAGTTTGGGCCTCTTCAATGCAGTAAATAAAATAAGTAGTAGATGATGTATTGGTTAATGCTGATGAATATGGAAATAGTTTGCAGCACCTATCCTTAAAGATGGTATAGCAGTGGACAGACCCTGCAGCCAGCAGAAGTTTCCTGGCAAAGCTGTTTAGGACTCTGTGAAATGTACTGAACATAAAGGTAAAGCCGTGGAAATGCCCTTTGTCTCTACACAGAGCCACAAAAATGATTGGACTATTAGCAGCCTGTTTCGGTGCAAGACATGGGTTAAGTGGTGCAGCTTAGCGGCTCATACACTTTTATGTGAGCTGCATATTTAACTTCCATTTTTAACTCTGAATGTATCCCCATGTGTATCTCAGCACAACATCAACAGTCCATTGCAGCGGAGCATTAGAATCATAGAGTCATAGAATTGTTCAGGTTTAAAAAGACTTCTAGGATCTCCAAGTCCAACAATTAACCTAACTGCAAAGTTCACCTCTAAACCATGTCCCTAATTGCCACATCTTTTAAATACCTCCAGGGATGGTGCCTCAGCCACTTCCCTGGGCAGCCTGTTCCAATGCTTCACAACCCTTTTGGTGAGGAAGTATTTCCTGAGAAACCCAATCTAGTTGAAGGTGTCCCTGCTCGTTGCAGGGAGGAGTGAATTAAATGACCATTAAAGGTCCCTTCCAACCCAAAGTATTATATGAGTCTATGATTCTATGATTCTAATATCCAATCTAAACCTCCCCTGGCTCAACTTGAGACTGCTTCCTCTTGTTCTAGAATAGACTGACACTCACCTTGATACAACCTCCTTTCAGGTAGTTGTACAGAGAAAGAAGGTCTCCCCTCAGCCTCCTTTTCTCCAGGCTAAACAACCCCAGTTCCCTCAGTTGCTCCTCATAGGACTTGCTCCTCTAGATCCTTCTCCAGCTTCGATGCCCTTCTTTGGACATGCTCCAGCACCTCAATGTCTTGTAGTGAGGGGCCCAAAACTGAACACAGTACTCAAGGTGTGGCCTCACCAGTGCCAAGTACAGGGGGATGATCATTTCCCTAGTCCTGCTGGCCACACTATTGCTGATATAATCTAGGATGCATTGGCCTTCTTGGCCAACTGTCGGGTCATATTCAGCCTGGCAGTCAATCAACACCTCCAGGTCCTTTGCTGCCTGGCAGCTTACCAGCCATTCTTCCCCAAGCCTGCAACTCAGTTCATATGATTTACTATGTTAGTTGAATGCTCTACAATTCACTTGAGTTGAATTGCAGTCCCAGAGAAAGGAAGATGCTTCAAAGATGAGTGGAAAAGAGCCAAGCCAGTAGAAAAGCAGATGTACACCACACTTTGCCATGAATGGTTAATACTATTATATATATTGTGCACTTAAACACACACAGTCTACCAAACACACAGTGAAGGATATCAGGAGCACAAAAATGTTTTCATTTCTACCTCCATGCCTACAGCATTGCACTTGCATAGATAATGTAAAAAAAAATGTCCAGGGACAATCATCGGTGAAGGTGTTTCCATTTACAGATAAAACTGCATGCTCTGAAACAATTACTGTCACCTCATATTCAGAAAACAGAAGGCATCTGAACTTGACTGTAAGCACAAAATCTGAGATGAGCTTAGAGTTATTATAAATATATAGCATATGGTACACGGTTTTATTCTGACATAATACAGCTTTTAAATTCCCAGGAGTCATTTCCACAATTTCAGTCTCAATAATTAGAGTCCTAGTTTTCAGTAATGCCAGGAAACTTTAACCAATATTTGACTGTTTTTCCTGTCTTGGTCTATTTACCTGAAAGAAAAGAGTCACAAATATTCTTTAAAAAACACAGTCTAACTTACTCATGGTTGTAAAAATTTAAATGTTCAGAATCTTCATAACCTATTCCTGAAAGATTAGGTTTTGTTTCAGATTAATGAAAATGCATAACTAACAGATTAATGTAGTAATCTTTGCTGTAATTCTGGAAATGTCACTAAATGAGATTGCATTAGTTTTTGTGCATTTTAGATAGAACATTAACATTTTAATCTGAACTATTCATTTTTTGCTTAGGCTATCTCTGACCTTCACTTTGAAACAAGCTTATTTATAAGTAGTCCTGTGTTTTAATCAACAATATGATATGAGTTTCTGCGTCTAGAAATAAACACTCTATTGTCTTTCCTAGCATTTTTTTCCCTCCAAATAACTGTTATTCTGTTTGTAAAAAGGAGAAAAAAGAGTCAACTTCAGTTCTGAGTTCAGTCATAGTTTGTTTACGTGTATTGAATCTACTGGATAAAAATAAATAGAAATAGGCTACATCTTGGCAAAGCATTTTCTTCAGACTCAGTCTCCCTGAAAGATCTCATTTCATTTTTTTTCACCTAATGGAGTTCTGACCTCACTGACTTTTTAATCAGATTTTCACTTTACATGATGCCTTTTATGTGTTGCAGTAAGAGAACTTTCTGAACTTTCTCTTCTACAAGTAAAATACTTCATGACAATATAGAGAGGTTGGACTGACAGAGAAACAAACAATTGAGTTATTTCTTGAGAATTTCTTACTAAAGGTAAATATATTTTATTTCCTGTATGGACAGGTAAACTGAGTCTGGAAGTAGTGGAGACTCTAGCTATGTAACATGTTTCAGGTGGAATTATTCTCAGCAAAGACCAACTTTTTTGTAGAACTTAAGTTTTCCATCTGGAAAGTTGAAACAATCATTTTGTGTTTGCTTTCTGGAGATAAATTTCTGTATAAGATATATGAAGACAAGGGCTAGAGGTCAAATCAAGTACTAGTGCCTTTGATCTTCTGTAACTAGCTTCACCCTGACACTAAACCGTACGAAACAGAAGTATTCTCTTTCATTTGACACTCAGCACCAGGACTAGTGGAAGAGCTTATGAACAGCTGAACACTTCAGAATTCATCTCCCTGATGTCTATGTGGTTTTGCATGGTAAAGCAAAATTGAAGGAAACCTTCCAGATAAGTGGCCAACAACTCAAAGAATTCTATTTCAGATTTTGAGGAGGTTTATATTTTTTTTCCCATGTGATATCTCATAATATTTCAGACAGTCTTTAGTGGGAAGAAATTTCCATTATTCAGAAAGCTCTAACTTTGGCTTTAAAAAACCAGGCAAAATTAGAGAAGTCAACCTACCTTGAAACAGAAGTCAATGGCAGAAGCTACTGAAACTGCTTATTTACCTACTGAAAACCATGACACTTACTTGTCATGTTTCTACATCTCTACATGAAGAAGGACTGACATTTTTTTATAACACCTAATTATGACACTTTCTTCCGTTACTATTTACTTTCTTTTAATCTTGGAAATTTATTCTATTGATTTTGAATCAGAAAGCTGTTTTTCACAACTCATAAGACTCAGTCTTACAGTGTTCCCAGTGGCTATAAATTCTTGTTTAAATAACTCTGCCTTCAGTTGTTGTGCTGTCAACTATAACCTGTTCACCTCTAGAAACCCAGTATTCCCATTCATTTTAACAGGAGTTTTGACCAGGGAAAACCTAGAGATTATTCAAGGATACCTGAAATTCGCTCTTTAATCTAGAAATATCTTTTTAAGCTTTTCCTAGGCAACTGGGACACTATCAACTGTTATGTTTACCTCACTATTGAGGCTTTCAGTACAATTTTACACCATTTTTTCCCCAACCTTATGAGGAAGAGCTTATAACTGAAAAAAAAAAAAAATCTCTTTCTCATTGTATTTTGAATTTCTTTTCCCCATTCAGAACCTTTAGTAAGATATAAAAGCCAAAGTATAGAATCATAGAATGTTTTGGGTTAGAAGGGACCCCCAGAGCCCATCTAGTCCAACCCCCTGCAGTGAGCAGGGACACGATTACCTAGATCAGGTAAACCAGTGTGGTTTGCTCCATGATATTTTTGCCTTAATGAAATTCAGTTTACAGAAAGAAAAGAAAAACCTCCTAAAGGCAAAAATGGACACTCATTTCAGAAAAAATCAGGATGGCAACATAACCATAATACTACTTGGATAAAGTTAACATTCATTCAAGCATGGCAGTGCTTGACAGATAAAAATGTTGGGCAGAAAGACACTTTGTGGTGCCTCGGAGAAAAGCATAAACATTATAAATGTGTTATGTGTACTTATACTGCTTTACAGGCTTATGGAAGAATCTTACAGTTTTCTGTGAATGCAGTATAAACAGCTGGATGTTTTTATTTTGATATTGAGGCGATTGGGGTTTTTTAGATGTCTTCATCTTTATCTTAATTTCAAAAATACTTCAGAAATTCTTTCACAGGAATTAGCATTCAGAAAAATTAGAGTACATTAGAAAGTGTATGAAACAGTTTTTAAAGATGTACAATAATGTCTTACCTGGTAGCTAGAAATTTCCTTATGATGCTATAGAGAGTGACACAGCTAAACCAATGGTTTAATTCAGGATTATTGACTCTTCTGAAGTAAGAATAAATATTACATCCTCAGAGGTAATTCCATGTTCCCATTCTATCTTACCAGTACATAGAGAAATGTGTCTAGTTCTTGCGAGTTTATTTTTTATCCATAGTATGTAGAATCAAAATGAACATCAAGTGCTTGTCTCTTGTCTCATCTTTGCATATGAATTACAACTGACTTCGGTGACAACCTATGACAAAATAGTCTTATCTAGGATGAGTGCTGGCTCAAACCTAAAGGGTGTTTAAAAAAAGAGATAGCATGAGAAATAGTGTTGATTTTTTCCTAACTCGGCGGAAGTTTTGGTTCCTCTGTCCATGGACAAAGTCACGTTCTCTTGTTATTAGAAACCAAAAGCAGTAGTTCAGGGACCAGCTTTCCTTTCCTCAGGAAAAAAAAAAAATGTTCACTCGACAGCAACCACCTTGCCAAGCTTTCCTGTGCTGTTACACTAAGGCAGTAAAGTGTGCAGAGAACAAGGTTATACATGGTGATGCTTCAAATATTTTAAAAATCAGTTTCTCTAGGTTATTAAAATACTGAAATAACTGGTGATTTAAAAGTGATGGGAAAAAATGTTGAAGCAGAGTCACATTCAGAAAAAATGGGCATTTAACTAAGGCTTCAAATCTTGAATCACTCAGAAGATTGACAAAGTGAGCCAATTGCTATTTACCTAGGAGTGCTTCCTATAATACATGAAGGTACTGGATCTTTCAAGAAATCAAATCAAATCAGATACATACCAAAATTCAAATATCATTAGTTCCAGGAACAATAGTATTATTCAATGCTATTAAAGTTTCCAGTGACAATGATAAAATACCAACAGCCAGCAAGGGTTTACGATATTACTTCAACGTTTTTAGGAGTACTCAGTTTGTATATACTAATTCGTATTCACTGTTATTTGACAGTGAACTGTGAGGTTTAGATATCAAAGGAAAAGATCATTTAAAAATCATAAGAAAATGTACAAGGAAAGTACTAACTATCATAGTGCTGGGGACAGTGTAGTGGTTTCCAGTTTCAAGAATACAGCTGGAAGAAATTAAAGAACACAATGCTATATACAGTTGATAGTTATGTGTCTATAAAGGAAACCTTTTCTGCTAGAGGGTAATATATTTCACAGAAGATGACAGTGTATAGAATGTATTTCTTTGCTTTCCATTTGCAGATGGAAGTACAGTTGCAATTTCTTCAAAGTTGCAATTTCTTTTCCAGCAGTTTCAAAAAAGAATTACATAAACTGTTGAACAGAGATTGGTTTATTATTTTATTGAAATAATTATGGTAAAAGAGCTTGTAGCTTCTTTCTTTACAGTACTTTTCACGAGTTATATACCAAAGTCATCAAACACTTTTACCTATAAAAATATTTGTTATAACTTATTTCCTGTTCATGGTTTTGATCATGGTAGGAAAATCGCACATGTAACCTGGAGGCTTTAGGACATCCTGGCATAATTCACACTGGGCTTCAATTTTTCTTCAACAGAAATGATGTAAACCTCAATTTCCAATTCAGAATATTCAGAAAGGGAATAAGTTACTCCTCTTATTGTTCTACTTAGTAAATAAGTAACTTCAATGTTAAAAAACAATGCCAGGATTGCATGGCTATTGGTTCAATGGAGATGATGCTTCATAAAAATGTCCAAAGCTGCCCTTGGCATGGCAACTAGAGAGCTAATAAAACTGGTTAGTAGGCAGAGCTCAGCCTCTTCATTATATTGCCTCTTTTTCTCATTTTGGGCCCGCTCTGACAAGCATAGGGGTTCGTTTCCAATATTTGTGTAGAGGAGGTAAAAAGAATGCAAATGTTCTTTGCTTTCTGCATACTGCAAACTCTCCCCTGGTTTGCAGTGCTGGGGGGTGGGGGTGACTGAAAGAAACAGAAATACACACCACCTGAAACGTGAAATCAATGGAGGACTCTGTAGAATTACTATATAATATTCACTGCTTGCCTTACACTGGTTAAAGTAGTTGTAAAGGGTTACCAACATGTCATCTACACATTTCTTTTAACATTTTACAACATTAAACAACAGCCATTCCAAAGTGTAAAGTATGAGTAATAAAAATGTAAATTAATAACCATTTTGAAATCAAAACAGTGTTCAGTGGGTCAGTAATAGCACATATTACAATTCAAAGTCTCACAAAATAAGTGGAGGAGGAAATCAAAGCTATATTCTTACTTTGAAGTGTAGAAAGGGTTTATTCATAGAATCATAGAATTGTCAAGGT
>JMFS01052486.1:0-20439 GCA_000699545.1 Podiceps cristatus | reverse complement strand
TCTCTTCCAACCTAAACAATTATATGATTCTGTGATTCTTTGGGAAGAAGGCATCTAGACTTGTTGTTGTGATAATAAAGGTGATCTTCTTGCATGGCTAAGGCCTTTGATCTTTCCCCACAAAGAAAACAGTCTTAGCAACATGGGTGTTTGTGCTCATTGTTTTGGATAGCTTGGACTAATTCTTTTGATTATTGACCTTTCTGAGTTACAAAATAATTTATCCTACAGGTAAATTAATTGAATGTATTTGTGACTGTCAATCTGTCAAATAGATCTGTAGAATATAATCCATTGAATTTTTTTCTCTTCATCTTTACTTGATGTCAAGTTCCTCAAAACAAAATCCTTGAGTTAGGGTACTTGTATTGTCAGGTATGAAATAAAGAATAGTCTCCAATATGAATACAGTGTTGAAAAAAAACAGACAAAATATTACCCAAATGTCTTTTGAGTGTGAACATATACATTCAACTAAGTAGTCTCTTTCTGATGCTTGCACTCAAGTTCAAAAGGCTGCAAACATCTTGGAAGTACTTCTTTATCTTTTGTTCATTAACTGACACTACGAAGCAGACAAGCTTGATGAAGACAGTAATGTGTGGCACCTTTTGACGATTATAATAGGTAATATATTTCAGATTATTGGAGTGAATGGTCTTTGCAATTAAAACAGATAAATTAAAGTAGAACCCTAAAGGAAGAAGAGCTTTTTAAAGAGGAAGTGGTTGATTTTTTAACAAAAAATGAGGGCATAAAAGCTCTTGAAAGGGCCCCACAAAATCCTTGTTTTGAGCAGTGAAAGCATATTAATCTTGGTGAGCTTTGACTTGAGAATTGGACCTTCGAGGCTGAAAGAAGCATATTTTTCCATCATATAATAACACACAGTAGCAAGTAAATTTTCACAGTGTTCACATAAGGACCATGGCATGTTGAATCACTCTGTTTTTTCTGGGGTCTTGTTCCTCTCTGTCATTTTGAGCAAAGTCTTAATGTTGTAAGTTTTTTTTTAAATATTGTATCAATTGCTGAAAATATTTGGATATCATAATTAATACTATATGCAATACTATTTTTATTGAGGTCTTATTAGACAAAAGGCCTGAAAGGATTCCCTGGACATCACGTCCCAAGATGTCAACTTGAGTGCAAGTATAAACCCCAAGTCTCTTAGGAAGCTTTGAAATGGAGACAGAGAACAGATACTAGGAAAAGAACTACTGTAAAGAGCCAAGGAACAACAACTATTCAAATGAGTTGTGAACTCAAGGTTAAGTAAATATATTTTTGCTTACTCTTTTCTATGTGTTGCTGTACAAGTCGCTCAGCTAGAAAACAGTTTTTCTTACTGACTCTCATTTCCCACAGACAACAATACCGACCAGTTTTTTTATTTGGGTTTGTTGGGGTTTTTGTTTGTTTGTTTTGTTGTTTTTGTTTTTCTAAAATCCTTTGAAAATGTTTTAGGGCTTTTTAAAATGTTGGATAATTTAAAATCCCTTAGCCTAAACTGTCTTGAATGTGGAGCTTAGCAAACATTCGGGTTAGTTTATAAGACTGGCATTGAAATCAGGAGTCATGAAGCTGATACAGTGCTAAGAATATGCGAATGCTGTTTGCTCTGTAAAGCTGTATATAGAATCCAATAATGAGTCCTGGGATACAGGACAGTCTATCACTGTAAAGTAATTATTTGTTGACCGCTGAGCCAGCTGTGTTGAATTTGCCTTTTGGAGTGTTCAGAATGCCAAAGTATCTTTAAATCTCAGCCTTTACTTTAGATTAGACATGTTAAATAACAGCACATTTTTTATTTCTTACACTGTTACAGTGTCCTGATGCTAAAAAGAAATTCTTGTTGAAAGAGTGCAGAACAAGGTAAGTTAGAAATGGGAGTGATTCGAAGAAAGGGCTTTTGTGGATGAATTACTTGTCTTTTAAAATGCTCTCAGAGATGGTAACTGTTGATGTCTTGGGACCTTGAGAACTGATTCTGCCCATGTTGAAACAGGAAAAGGACATACATCAATGTTAAAGGAATCTAAATGGATCAGCAAAAAAAGTTTCTCTGTATGCGTGTAGTTGTATGTATGCATGGATCTATCTGGAACCTGCTGGTGAGTATCCGTGTGTAGTTTTACCGGGCTCTTATCACATGAAGTTGCTTCTCCCAGGACCACCTTGGGGTGCATGAGAAGGGCTTAGCAAACCAGCTGCAGTGAAAGGGTAAAGAAGTATTGGTCTTCTGAGACCTAGTCCATTGCTTCAGGCAATAGCCACAATGCCTTGAAATGCTTTTATGGCCTGCCCCACAGAATTACAGCTGCTGACTTAATTCTGGAGGCAACAACTATTTTCAGAGGTAACAATCACCCTGTAGCATCGGGAAACACCCGGTAGCATCAGGAACCACCCGGTTGATAGTGGTGTCTCCTGTGCAGGCAACATTTTTACTGGTTATCTCTGCACTTCTGTGGCTGCATAGAGAAGGCTGCACTTGACATTGCTGTGTCCCGTTGGGGATCCTGCATGAACACATGCATCCGAACAGACTGTGTAAGTGTGTAGGTATTGCATCCTGCTTTCACTTGAAGAGAGACCTTAGAAAGGTCTTGTCACCAGAAGAGAGACTTTAGAAAAAGCAGTAGCTCCCAGATGGGGGAAAAAAAAAATCCAAAAGACATTTGAAAGACAAGGAGAAAGCTCAGATCTTTGAGATGTCATATCTGATGTCTGAAGAAGCCCAGTGTCTTGTTTTGCCACTGCTTGGAACTAAGGAATCAAAGCGGTAAGTATTGAACCATGCTGCAACCCTGCAGAAGAGGGAAAAAAGAGAAGGGGGAGAAGATCAGCAAAAGACAACTGAGCAGGATATAAAGACAGAGGATCAAAACTGGGAAAGGTTCCTAAGAGTGTAAAACTCTGTAAATGCTCAGCTTTTTTGGACCCTAATCCAAGCATTTCCTACAACATGTGGGAGGGCTTGAAACCTCAGCTTCCCACCCAAACTGGCCTGAGTGCTGAGCAGGTAACTATCCAGTGTCAGCACATCTAGGAACCAGCCAGTACGGAAATCCTGGAGTGAGGTAATCTTATCCACTCACACCTCATAACGCCTTCCAGGAACCTATCTATCTGGGAAATCAAAATCCGGGTTTAATGATCTAGAACCTTGTTGTGAAGGTCAGTATTTGTGATGTTTAATTTTTAATTATTATCCTGAAGAACTGAAGAGGCCCTATGCTTTCTTGTTAAAACCCATCTGGAAAAACAGACGATAAGAAAAACAATAATAACACTTCTTGGATGATAGATGCAGGGAAAAGGAGCACACTGTAGGTGTCAGGCAGGTTATTTCACTCCAAGGAGAAGCCGGGAAATGGGAGAGAGCCGCGGAGCCCCACCAGCCTGCCTCCCCTGCAGAGCTGCTTGGGGAACGCCTCAAGCCCCAACTGAAAGAAAAAGCTGAACAACACAATTTGTTTCCCTGGCAGAATTTCACAGAATGCATTGGGGGTTTTGTTTGTTTGGAGGTTTTTATGTTTTTTTTTCCCCAGTGAAATAAAAGCAGAAAACATTTACACTTCATTCCTCTTTTTACTCAGATGTTTCTGATTGACTTACACTAGTAGAAAGCAAATTTTTCTTTCTTTTTTTTTTTTTCTTTAACAATGGATAAAGGTTAACCTGCTTATATGCAAAGTCTTTATATGGGATAATTTCCAAAAGAATTAATCTTTGACTCTTCATGTACTTCTAGAAAACTCTGTGACTGAGTGTTCAGCGCAGAGCAGGGCTCAGAACTGATCAGTGGCAATTCCTGACACTGTATTTTCTTGGACTTGTTTTAGAAAGTCTATGGGATTGATTTTCAGATTAAAAAAATAAAGTTCCTTACGTTTAACACACATCTACAAAGGGGAAAACAACAAATTTTTCATTTGTTGCAACACACTTTATTTTGTCAAGCAAATAGTGTTTTAGATATTCAATTAAATAGCACTATGTTAAACTACATTTTGTTCTTTCTTACACACTATGTAATGCATATTCACTGTAATGACAGTTTCATCATGCTAGGAACTTATACACATACCTACACTTTTAAAAACAAGATTTTCTGAACAAAACACGCATATCTACAGTAACAACAATTGCAAAGAACACATTGTTAGGTCAAGATTTCAGCAAACTTTACAACCTACACAAAATAAAAATAGCCCCAAAAATATCAGTACATGGTGAAGTCCTTAGCAGAGAACATATCTTTACATTTGGTGAAGTTATGCCTAGAAGTCATTTTGCTTTTGTATTTTTTAAGGAATAAAATTATATACATTATTTAGTAATCCTTAAAATAGGAAGTATTAAATAGCACAAACAATATTACAGTCTTAAGTTTTGGTGTTACCTACAGTAGAGGGACTACTTCTTTAAACAAATAAAAATTGCAGTTTGTCTATTCTGTACATTTAGGGCCAAACCCTCAGTTGGTATAACCCACAGTAGCTAAATGGACAGCAAGGAAGTTACATTAGTTTATACCAGCTGAGCATCTGGCTCCTGACTACTCTATACACAGGGGAAGGCTCTAAAGCACGGAAGCTTGGACCAGTTACGCACTGACAGAAGCTTATTATATATATGCTGAAGTTTTCATGCAGCAGGAAAAATGTTAGTTTAAGTATAATCCCTTAAACAGTCATACCATAATAATGGTATATGAAGCAGCTTTAAAAATATTATTTTATAATCATATGAAACTCTGAGCTATGCTGATTGTTTTAACGGAATCCCTTATTGCCAATATTCTATTAGAAAACAGTGTAACTATAATTTCTCAGGCCTAATGGGGGCCTATTAAAATATCACTGTACCTAACCACTTAAAGGGTAAATTGTACCTTTAAATACCTATTAATCATTGTATTCCATCTGGAAGCAATTATGATCCTCACAATAGACATTAATATCACAGTAACTCTGCAGTGAATCTGCTGGGGAAATAGGAAGAGCATGGGAGCACACAGAGTATACGCACTAATGTCACTCCAGGAGGTAGTTCTATTTTGTGGCACTCGATTTTTGGTTTGTCACTTACACACTTCAGAAGTCAGTCATCCTAAAAAAAAAAAAAAAAAGTTTGCTGCAATGAAAGTCAGGGGGTGAAAAAACCCAAAATATGCTTTCCTAGCTCTTGGGGCAAGATCCAAGCTCACTGAAGTCGAAGAGGAAGTTTTCCGATCATTTCCATAAGAAGGACCTTAGATACCAGTGGCTATATATCGCAGAAATATGTATTTAGGCCGTGATTAAGAAAACACTTAACTAGATGGCAATATATGAGCAGGCTGGCACTGCCCGCCCCTTTGAAGCAAGCAGTAAGTACATCAACTAAATTCAAAGAGCTCCCACTGGTACCCAAGGGACTTGGAGACAGTGTTTAAGCATAGGATCAACCAGGGCCCATTTCCCAGCTGTTCTGCATCAGGTTGTGATAAAGTGACACATCTGACCAGTATCGGGTAAATACCAGAGTTCCCTTCATTGCACTGAATCTTAATTCAGACTGGCACAACCCCAGAGGTGTTCTCCTACGCCCTGTAGAGTATTCTAATAAAAGCAGAATGAAAATAATGCCCAAGAGTTTCAACAAAGACCCATTAAAGTCTTTAAAACTATGTTTTAAAATACAGTATCTGTTACTGGCTGGAACTAACAACTTTTAAAAATTCTCTGGGTTCAGAAACTATTTTCACTCATTTTTTTCCAGAAATTTACCTTTTTTTTTTTTTTTTTTGAGATGAACATAGCTCAGTTTTGACCTGAACATTAGTTCATATTTTTGTGTACTATCATAAAATATCATGGAATAAACTACATTTTTTCTAAGGTACTCATACATTTTTAATCCCTGTTATCGATCTCCTTTGAACAGACTCAGTGGCTTCCAGAACACTCTTACATAGTAAAATGAGGATGATTTGTCCCTAGTTTTTGGCTTAGTGTTTCTTCAAAAAAAAAAATGGATAGCTTTTTTCCCAGGATGGCTTGATGCGCTTTTACCCATTTTTCAACTAAACATACTTCATTAGACCTGAGAGCTGCTTCTTAAACAAAATACCTGTTTAAACATGCTTCTCAAGTTGTTATACTTTTTGGCTTTTGACCCAAACCCATTTTTCATTTTTATTTTTCCCTCATTCTTTTTTTTTTTTTTTTTCCCTTTCCTTTTCTTTTCTTGATCTTCTTTTCAGAAGAAAACTGAAAATAAGAGGAAATTGTGAAAATAATATTGAAAAGAAAAAGGGTACAAAGACTGGAAAAATGGAAATGGTTTAATTTTAAAATTCTATTTTAAATATTTGCAACTTTGAGAAAACAGTTGAAAAAATAATGTTTCAAAATTTTCAAAGACACTCATGACTTGTTTCCACATTGCAGACCATCTCTCTCTCTTTAATCATGGACCAGATTAAAGATAATCTGAGTAAACACTATACAGTATGCCCATATTCTGTCCTTTGAAAAAAAATGGATTGTAATTCTTTGAAAAATAGCTAAAATACCTAACTCACTTAGGTGTTTTTCAGAATTGTATGTATAATGAACATTCTCATGTTAGCTTTGCGCCACTTATAAAGCTATGTAGTGTTATAGGACACCCGATTTTAATAAAAATCAATATGAGTAGAGATATTTTAAGTTACATTCCAGAACTCATGAATTTATTACAACTCACACTATGCACAATAATCAGTGTTTCCTCTGATAAAGTATATTTTTGCTTTGTTTTTCTTCTACTTGTTCCTTCATTTGACGTCTGAATGAATGAAACATTTCTACTATACTTTACTTGCTTCCTACCGGCAGGCATCCACATTATTTGAACAATGAGTGAAAGCTGTAAACCCATTATTGAACAGTAAACAGGAAGAAACTCATGTTCTGCAGTGCAAGGAAATCTTAGTACCACTCTACTTTGAGCATGCATCTTAACCCAGATTCTTTCACCACCACTCTGGTTGGTACCGTTTCAGTACCAATGCAAGATAATGCATTGGTTTTGTAAAAATTTCTGTCCAAGCTGTAACTAAATACCGAGATGTTAAATGTGAATCTGGTTTAAGATGAATACCTGATTCTGCTTCTAGGACAGAGCCCAACCTACTGTCAGTAAGCATCTAGGAAAGAAAATGCTGAATTATTTTCTTTAGTTAAGTTACACTGCATTTTACTGGGAGACGGATCTTTTCTGAGGCTTGTTGGACTTTCATTTAATTTTTTATCAGATTTGCTCAAATTTGTTCTCCATAGACAAATATAAGTCCCCTACAGTGAGGACCAAGATATCTATTACTACAAAATAAAATTAAGAGCCAGGTAATTGATTCCTTCTATTTCTACTTTTCCTGCTATTGATAAGGGCCTTTAGTTTGCTGTAGTCCCCTCTCATCTTCTGGGATTCTTCCCTCTGCTGACCTTGCTGTCTACTGTCTTTGCAGTACTGGTTAATCATCTGCATTTCTGAGTGGCTGAAAGCTCCCACAAAGTCCTTTGGGTGGAACTGCAGCGCTCGCACTGAGCTGGCCCAGGTCCAAGGGGACCACTTGTCAGTCATGAAGGCCACCATCTCCGAATCCAACACTTTGAAATTGATCTTTGCTAAGGTCTGCTTGAAGCTGTTCTCTGTTGCGATGCAGTGGTAAAGCCCCCGGTCGCTGTCTTGCACAGAGCGAATGAGGAGTCCTTGCTCAGTAGCTATGATCCTCTCGTTCAGTTTGACCTAAAGGGCAAAATGGCAGAAGGAAATTTTTAGGGAATGTTATGAAACAACACAGTATTGGACATCCTGGTAAGCCTCACTTCAAACACTTCTTTCTTTCTTAAAGGTTTTCTTGTAGGTACTATATCTTGCTTTATCACATCTCTGAGAGACCACTTTTCTTGCTACTGTTAGAAGAGGTAGGTAAGTGTTGCTAAAGAAAATTACTTCAATATTTTTATTCATTATGTTACAAAGGATTTGATCAGGATGAAGACAAAGATGCAAATCTTAAGACAACATGAAATAAGAGTTTTCATAATGTTCACATAGCGGAGCTGAGCAAATGAACTTTTAATTGCCAGGGCTACACCTCCAAGAATGTCTCTTCCAGCATCAGAGATGGCTGCCAAGACTCGATGGCAGAAAGGTGCAGAACGGGGGCTTGGTCTGTCATTGAATGCAGGGTGGCTTCTTGTTACATATTTTGACTTGAGCAGGTTCTTGGGGCTAACTTCTGTAGAACCCTGCACTGCAGAGTCCATAGCCTGGTGTAACAGTTTTCATCACAGTAGCCTCAGCTGGGACTTGGCTCATTGGAAACGAAAAACAATTTACATCACAGTAGCCTCAGCTGGGACTTGGCTCAGTGGAAACCAAAACCAATTTTTCTACTTTCCTATTTCCTATCTGGCTTCAGACTCCAGACAGTCCCAGGAGATGGTCACATCATCCCAAGGAAGCAAGTTACCACAGCTTGTTGAATTATCATCTGATTACAAATGATTGTGCACGTGTCCCTTTGCTTATCAGCTGTGAAGTGAAAATTGATAATGTAGCCCATTATGACAGAATACCAGCGCTGCTATTTCCATGAATGATTTTTCTATCTTGCCAATGCACTCTGCATTATACCTGATTCTCTTGGGAATTCATTCATTTATTTATTATACTATCTGTTATCGTAAACTTTTTGTAGACATCGTGAAGGTAAGATTTTCAGAAAACTGAGAGCTTGGAATGTAATTAACCCTTTGATTGCTTTAGTTTGTCTGTTGTTATCTAAAACTGCATCGATTCTAATACAGTTATTGAACATAAGAACAAAAAAAGGAGATGTTCTGCTGAAGCAAAGGGTTGAAGAATTGCACCTAGATTGCCAGGACATGACTTGAGTCTTTGAAGAGTATATGAGAAAAACAGCATGAAAGACTCAGTGAAGTGCTTGTAAATCCCCTCTGATTTTAGAAATTGGCCTGATGAGACAGTAATGCTTTTCAATATTTATAACCTATCAACAGACACCATATTACTTAATATTTCCTTTGGAAAGATTTTTCTTTTTATTCATACAGTAACTGCCTTGGATTTAAAATGGATTTTTTCCCCTTTTATATGACTTAAGGAAGGCACATTCCCCATAAACAATCATACTGTATATTACGACGCTGAAACTTGAGAGGCTTTGAGAGTGCAGTAATGGAAAATGTGATTGCACCATGGTGGGGAAATACTTTCGTCAATACGTGTTCTTAGTCTGGACTAGTTTTTTGCTAAAGAAACCTTTCACATTTCTCCCACTTTTGCCTTCGATAGCACAGAAAGGCTACTGCATGCTGACTTCTTTCTGAACTTTATACGGGCTATTGCTTTTATGCCTATTTCCTCAGATCAATAAGAAGTCCTGAGTGCTGCAAGCCTGAGTTTGCAATTGGCAAGGTGTGAAGGAACAAGTCATTAAACAGTTCCCTGACTTTAGGGGCTGACAGGAATTTTCTGATAGCCGTTCTGCTCCAATAGAAATCGCTGGAGCTGAGGAGTCAAGTCCCAGCTATACCAAAGAGTGTCCTTATTTATGTGTATAAAGTGCTGGTTGCTGTCCTGCACCTACACAAATTCTTCAGCTTTCCTGTAGCCGGACTGTCTGATAAAACACAAATGCTCCCTCGCCTTAGTCTGGGGAGCAGATGAGATGCTGACGGAGGTCCCTTCCAGAGCCACTGCTCACGTTACTCACCTCTTTCCTCCTGTCGTTGTCTTTCTGGAGCAGCCATTTAATAGACGCCTGAGGAGATTTGGGTGTGCATTCGAGAAAGGTGGTGTTGTTTTTTACTCCATACTGAACTATTTCTGCAGCGTTTCTGTATGCTAGAAAGAAAAAGAAAACGGATCGAGCTATTGTAAATGGTGATTGGATACAGAAAGCATGTAACTTTGCAATACAGGTAAAGAGAACTATATATGATCCCGATATTGGCCAATAATAAGTAATTTAGGACACAATTTTCAAAGAAAATAAGCTAAATGTGAAGAAGTATGGCCAGAGCCAAATACCTGGGTTTTCAGTCTGACATGGTCTCTTCTGAGCAAGTAGGATACCTGTGGGCTGGTAAGCTCGGCTGATGGGATAACTGAGCTCAGGGATAGTGTTCCCTGGAATGATCTTGTTCTTTACTACTACAAGAACACTTGTCTAGAATTGTCCAAAGGAGAACGAAGCATTTAATATATTTCTTCACCTTCACAGTTTACAAGTTGGGGGCACTATGGTTGTATGACTCAGAATACAGGAGCGTGCCCTAAAGAAGGCTCCAGCTGCGTGCAGTATCGGGGGGAGGCGAGAGAGGGCTCCCCCGCCTCCGCTCCTCTTGCCAAGCCAGAAGAGGACTTCGCTCTGAAATGCAATGAATGTGTAGACAGGCCAAGAGAGAGCAGGACAGATTTATAGCACTCCAGCAACACCTGGCCAAGTGCTGAGCATATGTCACCGCTTAGACTTGTTGCGCCCCTTTATAGTCTTGATAGATGAACAATTGGCAGTTACCGATAGGAACCTTAGACACTCATTGCTTGGCCCAAATTGTAACATTTGTCCCAGAAACAATACAATTCCAGATTTTAAATCTTACATCATACATAAAATACACATTTTTTTCTTTTTTCATTTTTTTTTAAACAAAGGAGCAATGGATACAAAATGAGAAATGCAAATATCTAGAAGTCTACATGTCTCAAATCAGGCTGTTTTTGCACAGTTGTAAGACTGGTTTTCCTCAGACTTTCCTCAGATCTCCCACTCTTTTCAGCTTCTTTCATCAACTGATATGTGAAATTGGAATCTAGTCTATTATAGGAAGAAGACTTTTCTTGCTCCTAGTCTTTCAAATTTTTTACCACATTTATGAGGTAAGATCAATTGTAACTTTTAAAAGAATGATGTGGAAATATTTTGCATTCACAGACCATAAGCTAGCAAAGAGCTTATCTGCGGGCTGACCTATCTGTAGCTATGGAACAGTAAGTATCTGAGCTGTAATACATTATTATGTACACTGGAACTGGGTGTACCATGGAAAGGCATTTTCGTCTGTTTAATTGATCAATATATATCTAACTTCTTACCTACTCCATACTACTACTATTTATACCTGTTAAGGAAAAGATCGAGAGAATACAAATGCATTTCTCTGATGGCCATAAGGGCTAACAGAAGGATAACAATATTAAACAGAATATTTGAAAAGCAATCATATGAGCCCCTTAGTTCTGAATAATCTGTTTAAAAATTGCAATGTGCCAAAAATGTTGAGTTTATACATACTGAGAGGTCTAAGACATGCAATCTATCATGTCTAAAGACTTTGTTTCAAGATTATGGTTTCCTATGAACTTGGAAGATTTTTTGCTATTGCCCAACTCTCTGCTCTTTTTTTCCTTTAGGTAGATTTCATTTTTCCCCCAAACATAGCAGTTTTGCTGTAAGTGGCTTTAATTATACTTTGAAAGAGACTAAGTTGCTGTTACTTTTAAACTTTTTTTCCACTGGGGAAACAACTGCCATCTACCTATGCTATATCCCACTGCTGTCACCAGAACATCCTTTAAATTTGCTAAACCACATAAACCTATAAATACATCCACGTTAAAAAAAAAAAAAAAAAAAAAAAGAAAAAAAAAAGTTTGAAAAACAAGAAACCTGTTTCATGAGACCATCAAGGTTTAAACTTTCTTTCCCCTCAGCCCAAAAAGCAGACAGTTGACATTCTTACATTTTCCACTTGGAAAAGGGAGACACCCACCCTTGGGACAGGCAATGGGTGGGTGGTCACAGCACCTCGACATGCAGCTCAAGTTACTTCATGATTCAGAGCCCAAGCTTTAATATGGATCTCTCAGAGATCAGGTTCATGCTCTAATGGTGGGGTCATCTTTGTAATTACCTGTTCAAGCTATTCAGCTTCACATAAATGACCTAATGCTGAATCATGGGGAAAGACCCGCTGGCACTGTAGATTGGCAGCTAGAGCAGGATTAACCACATTTGGGCTGAGCGATCTACACCCAACTGGCTGCTGTGGGGTTTTTTTTGTTCCACGAGATTCTTCTGAGACCCAGTGTAGACCATTTCAGCAGAATTATTATTAGCTGAACTTTCCATATATAACTCTTAAAGCATTGTGCTTTTACTCAAAAAAAAAAAAAAATCAATCAAAAATTTATGGTCAGGTCTATTATTTGGTTTCCAGATGATACAGATGAGAATGCACTTCAAAATGCAGGCTCAGAAACAGGGGTGAAAGAAGCATAATTCTCTACCGTGTGTCCTTGGTTTGATGGCATATATTGCCGCAGCCTAGCTCAGACATGCATGGGGTTGAAGAGGATTAAGCTGCCTTTATCTATGTGTCTACTCTTGCTGTGATTTTGGCAATAGTTGACTGGTGCCCATCAATCTGGAGGAAGCGGTCGCTGGGAGGGCAGAGCATTGGCTCCCCTGTCCACCTGCACCAGGCCAGGATGACTAAACAGCTGCACAGCTAGAAGTAAGGGACTTCATAAAGAGATTTGGAATAGTTTCTTTTCCCATGTAAAGGGAGAGAGAAATAATCATAACTCAAAAGACAGCTCAAGCACCTACCGTTTGCTGAAAGATGTGCTACAAAACACAATATGGCCTCAAATATGTAGAATAATTCTGACGTTCGGGACTTAAATGAATGAAGAGGAATTAATAAAGACTGAACAGGTTTAGAAGTAGAATAGCCCTCAAATTAACTGTACCTGTTTCTAGTCAACACTGTCAGCTTCTTAGTTCATGTATGATGAACTATGTATTTCATGGTTCATCATTTTATCATATATATGCAAATTTCATATAATTGCAAGGAAAGATGGGAAAAACAATCAAAACAAAACTCAGACTTGGAAAATAATTATGTTTAACCAGTAAACCACACAGATAATGTGAGTTATGATGAATCACATAAAGGAAAGACATGCATTCTTTATATAACATAAGAATCTCTAAATTATAGTACCTTTCAGGTTGAAACCTCGGCACTGAGTCAGAGGGTTTCCATGTCTCACATCTTGCCTACGACTCCTTCTGAAATATTTTGTAAAAAAAAAAATGTTATTCCAGGATAGCTACTCTGCAAATAAACACTTTTTTTTTTTTTTTTCTTTTTTTAACTAGATCAACTGTTAGGGATAGTTCATGACCTGCTGTGAGTGTGCTTTACTCTTGGCGGGCTTCCTAGAGTGAAGATGCTGTTTAAGTGAATAATCTGTTTGCTGAAGTTTATAAAACAGTTGCACTTTTGGTAGGTAAAGTAGTTTTGTGATGGAGTTATAGAGAAGGGAGGGTTAGAGGTGATGCATGAAAAAGACATAGGGTCACTCTTGCAAGACCTAACATCCAAAGCCAGAACCCCCAGGTGGAATTCTTCATAAAGGCAAGAATGAGATGCATAAGAGTCACAGTGCTCATATCTTATGCACCAACACAAAATTAAGATATAGGCCATGTTCCCTCCTCGATTTTGGCAGGGACCTTATTTTTGGTGCCTGTAGACACCTTGGTAGCAGAGTAACTGAAATATTGTGGGGAGCTAAGTCTCAGTTCTGTCCTCCACTTGTATGTGACTATTTCCAAAAGACACTCAAACTCACCAGGTCTCATAATATTTCTAAATGAGACTATGTTATATGGATGAAAGATGCAAAATCCCAATTCTGTAGCAAACTAGCTAAGGAGCTTACTGGGATTGGGAGTACTGGCATTTCAGTCCTCCTCAGTGAGGAGGTCATAGCTCACAGAATTCAGTGCATGAAAATCTAGTACCTGATTTTTTTATTCTTAAAATATATGATTTTGTTTCCTGAATATTCTGTAAGTTAGTTCAATATTCATCAAGTTCAACAAAAAAAATATATTGGTGATAAGACTGTTGCAAATAGATGCTTCTGGGATATGTAACAGCTGTATTTTGAACTATACACTAATGACTCATGAGGTCAGAAACCATAAAAAGCCCCTGGAGCTACTGTACCACTGAGTGAAGGGTGACGCCTCTACGGCCAAATAATACCAGGTACTGCACAAGCACCCAGAGACAGTGTTGATAATCCCGTGTCACCTGATCCTTCACTGCATTGTTTTAAAAGGAAACATTTGAAAGGTGATGTTTCAAAGGGGTAATTTCTGACATTCCAAGTATATTTTTGATGTTTACCATCAAAAATATTTCATCTTATGCCTTGGGATCTTAACCCTTGTGAACTATTTATGTGAGTCAAAGGAGACAACGAAGAATTTCTAAGCGAATTTCAGGATTCCTGTGCTACTGTGAGCGGCTCCACACTGTCAGAAATAGCACGCTGCTTGCATTAAGCAGTTCTGAGAATGTAGACTTACAGTTTGATATTTGTAAAAAAAAAAAAAATTGAGAAGGTAGTGGTTAGAAAATCGGAGACAGGAGTGTCAGAAGAAGCAAATAAGCAAATGTGTCCAGCAGATATTACTGTCTAGACTATGGGATTTGGCTCTAATTACTAATGTTCTCTCCTTCATAATCTCTCTTGTTAGGTGAAGGGACAACTCATTTCCTTCACATATGAAAAATATTTTTTTTTCCATACAGTTTTAGGTGTTTATTTTGATTTGATATAAAAAGCAAATTGCAAACAAAATGTCAGCATGAAAGCAAGTCCCAGTGGAAATAACCCTGGGTGTATATAATGGTGATGGCAAGGAATCCACTGGAAACTGCACAGACTAGGTTATACCTGACTGCTCATTATATCTTTTGGCAGCTATGTTAGTGTAGGAGTTAGGCCTGAGACTTGGGGATTTTTCCTTCCTTTCCTTTTCTCCCTCCATTTTCTGAACTTTGTTCCACGGAAAAAAAACAAGCAGTTTGCAGCCTGAAGGCTGAATATGCTGAGTGAAAGCAACAAAACCCCCAGGTACTTTACTGATTGCTACATGGCCTGGTTGGGCTTTACATTTTTAATCTCAAATAAGGGATGAGGCAAGAAAACTTTGAAATAACAAAAGTAATTGTCTTTAAACCCAGGGGATGAGATTGTCATCAACTGGTTGGGAGAGCGGAGCAGAGCCAAGATTTGCCTGTTTCTGCCGACTGTCTCCCTCTGTGTAGGTAAAGGAGAAAAGCCCGTTAACTGTATCTAGTCTTCTGCATCTGCAGCTCAGGTGCAGGGAGTGAGCACAGTGGCACATCTTGGGTGAAGCTCTGGCAAACATCTGGAAGGTTTGTCTCCTCTGCAGTAATACCTCATTGTGTATGCTGTAGCTTTGTTTGTATATGAAGTGAAATCTTAGTGATACAAGAGCTCACTACAGCCTCCTGCTATTAAATATTTCCCTCGGGAGGAGGAAAGAGGCTCCTGTTTTGCATAAGAATTATGAGATGGCCTATTAGCTCTGTTGTAAATTAAAGAGAAATTGCTTTCCCTGTCTGCTTTAATAAATCTCATGTCAAAAACCCCAAATCTGCAGGCATTACATGGAAATCACATTTGCCTAAAATTTCCCTAGAAATAATTCTTCTCACTTAGGAGCAAATGAGGAACAAAAAAAAAAAAAATTACTTAATTCCTCAGACAGCCCAAGAGATATTTTGCTGTATTTAGGACTATTATAGTCACAACCGTAGTGAGCAACTGAATTTAAACAAAGGGAACAAATGTTTCACTGATGTGTGCAGGAGACAGAAGGATTAATATTTGTGATTAGGAACAGGTTTTTTTTTCTTTTTTTCAATCCATTACTTTAAAAGGTAAGCTCTTTATCCTAGACACTTTCAGCACACGCTCCTAGGTGATGAACAATGCCAAGCACAATGGCTATGGAGGTATTGTTTGTACAGGCTCCTGAAAGGAATGGCATCCCACTTCTCCATCGAATTACAGCACCCCAGGCTACAGAGCACAACAAAAGCTTTCTTTCCTTGCAGACTTCACTGGGCTGCTTAATACTACTCACCTTTTCCCTGTGGGATAAAACCTGGAGCAGGAGTTGCCATCCCAGGCACAGTATGGATCCCGGGCTAGGCAGCAGTCAGCGCAGGCGGTCCCATAGATGTGGCAGCGATGCAGGGATACCTGGGTGACCCCTTCGTCTGAGCTCACGTACAACTGTTGCTGTAGAAGGAAATGGAAAGATTTATTTCAGATGTGGAGGAGCTTCACCCGGGACTCGGCTAACATGCTTAAAAACCTTTCAATTAATGCTAGAATTAACTCAAGACCAAGAGGGAAGCCACTGATATATATAAAGCCAAGATAAACATTAATCTCCCAGGTGAACAGGCCTATAATATTTCCACTTTCCTGTTAGAAAGCACTTAGAAATACTGGGGACTCTTTTTTGGACATTGCACGTCATTGTGCTGTTTCTGGGGCAGACAGACCGAGTTAATATTGCTCAGATTTGAGAACCTGGTTCTTATTCAGTGAGGATTATTGGCTCAAGCCTTTGAACTACATGTTTTCTCTGCATATAGTCACTTTAAATATTATGTAGAGTTCCTAGTTGGATTCTCTAGTGCATAGATTTCTAAGACATTAAACCTAGAGATTATGGGCCAGATTCTGATAGCCTTATATACCTTGAAAAATAAGCCAACAAAACTTTTATAATAAATGAGAGCTTTGCAAAAGTTCAAAGTGAATAGGTCATCACCAAAATCTAGGCCAAATGACTGTTTCACTCAGAAACAATTAATCAATTATTCTTAAAATATAAATTAATTTTGAGCAAAAACCTAGCAACTCCCTTGATTTTTTGCCATAAAACTAAAAAATTACACTGGATTCAATTTAGTGAATAATGTTTACTTATTATTAGTTTGTAAAATATTGAGCAACATGTGGCTTTCAAAATCATGGAATACATATTTTAGTTTGGGTGTTTAACATTTCAGTAGAAATCCTCTCATGTTTTCAGCATTCTTACTGCCATCATAACTGAACAAACACGCACAATTGCACCATGGATCCAACAGACCCAACACTCCCTTTTTGCATTGACCAGACTTTCAAGGGAAAATTTCTATTTAGGACTTAGAGAAAAAAACAGGAGGGCAAAATTCCTCTTTCAGTACTTTTTTTACCTTACTTGTCAAACAAAACAACATAAAAATTGACACTTCCAGTGAATAAGAAATGATACATAGTGAATAGAAGTTGTTTTATCTTAGTGGCTCTGGGGTATATAAACAGCTCATGCAAACTTCAGTCAAGTTTCTCTGTATTCATTATGGAAAAATCTCCTACCTTTATTTAGTATGATGCACAACAATTGGTATTCCAACACCTCTAAGTCAATTTATTTCTCAGTTAATAAACAATAAGTAAGCATTCCACTTTTCTTTACCTTTTTAGATGAAATCTTCATTGTTGTTATAGGAGAATTACTCTGAAAGACAGAATTCCAAACCACATTTACAAGGACTCTCAACATTGTTAATAGTGTCTCAAAATTAAAATTTTAAATTAATAAAACCTAAGTCATATTTAAGAAAACTGTAACTTTTCATATCTTGGAGAGGCATCACTCACTCCTACTATTTTTCTGCTATTTTCAGAACTAAACAAATGACATAAATGAAATTAATGTCTCACTAAATGTATTGGCTAAAATCAACCTCATTTTTATTACTCATGTGCATCAACAAGTTTTTGTACACTTCTAATTAACCTGCATCTGTGTTACCTCAGCAATATAGAAGCAATGTGTTTTAAGGTCATTATTCTCACTTTGTAATAAGAAATTATGTTTGTTCTTTGATGATGATGATAAGGAAAAATCGTACAATTGTATGCATATTTACTACATGATCCGGATAAGAATATGTCATATTTCTCCTACACATTGTCTATAGTGCATACAGTTTGGTTACCATCCAACATACACTTTCAGATTATCAAGAACTAGAATATTAAAAATGACATGTGTGTTATTAAATGTTTCTTTCCCAGAGACAGCACTGTATACTACTGTGTGTCATCACCGCAGTCTATTATTGTCTGTGTCCAAGCCAAATGTTAAAGAGCTGGAAAAGGAATTATCACATTCATTGCTTTAAGCAAGTGAAGCAATTCATTATTCTCATCCAAACAAATGATAAAATTGATGGTAATAAAAATGATCAGCATTTTTTTAAGATTTAGCATTTGCTTAGGAAAAGGAAAGCCATAATGGTGGGCCAAGATTAATTGCAGTGGACTACAAGCAGAGCAGGAAGGCCAGGACTAGAAATCTGGCTGTGAATCATGTGAATTGGCAAAGGTTTGAAGGAGTTTAGAACTGCTGTAGTATTTCATCAACTGTCTGGAGCCTCAGGGTCAAATGCAACATTGGATCTGATGCCACGCTCTCCTTTCCTTGCTTGTATTCTGGAAAGGAATCAGTGCTTTGCTTCCTCTCAATATTTATTAGCACACAGCCAGTGATCTTGTTCCCCCTCTCTTGAAGAGACTCATCAAAATACTGCCACACTGCCTGCACAGATTGCAATGGCAGAGGTTATGATGCCATGATTTTTATGTCTCAGGATAAAAAAGTCTGCACACACAGGCCAAGAACAAGGTTTAGGGTCAGGATTCCTCTCAGCCCACCTATCTGCTTGCTGTATTAATTCACCTTTCAGTAGATGGAATTAGTAATACCTGGGTGAAGAGTACTCTTTAGGTAATATAATTCACATACACCTTTTTTAAAGGGAAGTCTTTAACAAAGCCTAGGAAGACTAATTATGCCTTTATGAAGGTTAACACAGGGTGTATTCTTTTTCTTAAAGAAATTGTTAATGCTGCCTGTTTAGATTAAAAAAAAACCCAACAAAACAAACAAAACAAACTTGAATTTTCCTTTTTGTATCCCCTCAATGAAATAGTCCATGACAAAACCCTTAACTGAGTTTATAGATGCATGCTACTATTTGCCCTGAGACTACCTGTTTTAAAGAATAGCCTACTCAAAAATTTTAAAGGGATCTTTCAACATGAGGGTGAACATTTTCTTTAGGTTATTACAAGATGCTACATATCAGAGTGATTGACAGAGGCTATTCCCTTATTTCTCCCTGTAGCTGTTTGTGTTTCTTTTCAACTTATGTTGTGTTAAGCTTGTAGCTTTCTTGACTCCAGAGGCATGTGGCTTTGAAGAACTGGAGTTAAGCAAAAACACTAGTTTGCTTCCGTTCTGAAGCTCAGAATCAGGAAGATTATCAGATAATCAAAGTACAAAAATCTTAGATTCCATCTGTAAATAGTGACAATCTCAATACATGATGCCAATGATAAAAGTTGCCTTCTGGCAACCACTATAACTTGACCTCGTAAAAATGTGATTATCAAAATCCTTCTAGCCAGTCTAGCAACATAAAAAATAAGCAACTTACTTATATAAGAGGAAAAAAAGGACTTAAGCTAGCTATAGCCTTCAAAACGGTGGACATTTTATATTCCTCTTTGGGTGGGTATCAAGCTGACAGGATGCACATTTACTTGATCTTTTATCAAGTCACAGTTGTCCTTGCCAAAATATTAGAACAAAATGTTTGCGTGAACATACACATTGGAAGAGTACAAGCAGGAGCAAGCCAAACCTGAAAAACCTCCAGCTCTTCTAAAATGAGTTCTCCACTTGCAGAGAAGTTGGTGGGTAGGACAACAACTTTTTGTACGGTTCCTTGATCTAGAAAAGATGAGAAAAAGTGAGACCATATGACAGAGTGAGAGAAAAAGAAAAAAGTAGATGCCATTATCAATTATGAAAAGAAACCATCAAAACAAGCACTATGACACAGAGAAAGATATTAAAAAACATTCAGTAATTTCTAGGGTTTGGGGTCAGAAAGAACCATGAGATGATTGCTTCACAGTCACAGACTGTGGATAACTTGTACATGACAATATATAGCATTATTCTCATGTATGAACATGAAGAAGTCATGGTAAGATTGAAGTTGCTACCATTACTGTTATCATTCTACCCAAAAAGATCAATCAAAATCAGCACCTTCTGTACAAGTTGCTGTACAGACACACAGACAGAGGCAGCATCTATCCTAATGATCTTAAAGTAAAAACACAGCAATATAAACAGGTAAAAGGTAGCTACTGCAGAATTTAGTATATATTCATATTAATTAATAAAACATAATGACAACTGATGACATGAAAGGTAAGCTTTCCAAAGAATAACTCTATCTACACCTAAACAAAGTAAGCTGGTTTTTTTTTTGTTGTTTTTTTTTTTTTTTTTCTAGGACAGTCAAACAATAATCAAGTCCATTCTATATTGGTAGGAGTTAATATTTCAGTCCATAAGGAAAAAAAAAAGAATCATAGAATCATAGAATC
>KL267854.1:0-13700 GCA_000699545.1 Podiceps cristatus | reverse complement strand
GGTTGGACTAGATGGCCTTTAGAGGTCCCTTCCAGCCCAGATTATTCTATGATTCTATGAATATTCAGGTTTGAATCTAGATGAGCTGAAGGAGATGCTGATTTTAGTACAGCTCTATTCTTACAGGCAACATCTAAAAATCACCCCGAACTGAAACCGCAGATCCTGCTGTTCACATAAAACAGAAGTCCATCACCCATGACATCTGAAAGATGTTAAAATTTTTTTATTAAATTATAACGTCTCAGCCACTGTAGATCATCTTGTCAACAGGTTACTCTTTGTCCATCTTAACACAGGTTGAGTCACAGGCAGTGTAGTCTATAGATGGGGAAACTGGATACTTAAGCCAATCTGGAGATATATTCAAGAAAAGGAATATAAAAGTGTCTGAACAAGATATGATCACCTGGTCCTCTAGATGCTCCCTGGATGTTTGAAAAGATGATGCAAGAATTTTACATTGGAAATATGTAAATAAGGATCATCATGAAAATCAACATGGTATTTCAGATGAAATTATTAATGTATACATTAATCATGTATTGAGCTGAATCAAAATTTAGCCTCTCATGTAGTTAGGTCTTCAACCTGCAGGTCTTTTTAGATTTTCATTTCTCTGTGACATTTACTATCAGAAGCACCAAACAGCGGCAGAAAGATATTTTCATGTATTTCTGATTTAGCCAAATCAGGAAACACTGCAAACTTTGTAAGAGGTTCAAGTGTCTCATGAAATTTCCGAGTTGGTTGACCAAAGAGCTGAGATGATTATGGAGTCTGAACCACTAAACGGAGTGTGTTTATCACTCATTATTATAACAAATCGTGCTCTCCTTAAGCAATCATTGACTCATTTAGTTGACACAGCTAGAGATTTTAAATGGTGCTTGTTATGGCAATTGCACCTCCATGGTTATGAAATTGTTTGTGACTTTCTTACCTTGACTGTTGTTCATTACACGAGCTGGGTAATTTGTTACCAGACCGACACTGGTACAGTTTGCTCTTTTTGGATGAATGACTGAAACTTCAGGATTTCTGAATAGCAATTTGACTTGAGCTATATGTTATCAGATGAACAGTAGCCTGTCCTGAAACTGATGAAATGTCTTGAATACATTAGTACTTTAATTATGACCTCATAAATCATAGGCAAGTAATCTTTGTAACTAGGGACCTTCCAGCTCTGATTTTCCAGAGAGTCTGTGGAGATTTTAGTTGTCTTGGTGCTTGTATTGGGTTTACATGGCAAGATTCTAGTTGTGGGGGGGCTGCAGAGATGGTATCTGTGAGAAGAGACATAAGGCTGCACCCCTGTAATGCAGAAACACTTCCAGCCAGCTCCAAAGCTGAGGCCAACAGTGATGCTGCTTGCACCTGTGTGATAATGTATTTAAGGGTAAGAAACCACTCTGCAGCAGCTGTGTGAGAAAGGGGTGAGAAAATATGAAAGAAACAATTCTGTAGGCACCAAGGTCAGTAAAGAAGGTGGGGGGGTGGTGCTCCCAGCACCGAGCAGGTATTCTCCTGCAGCCCCTTGATTCTCCTGCAGCACAACCACGGAAGACCGTGGTTGTGCAAGTTGTCCCCTTGCAATCCAAGGAGACCCATGTCAGAGGAGATATCCAGACTGCAGTGTGGAGGAGCCCATGCTGGAGCAGGTGGATGTGCCCTGAAGGAAGCTGCAGCTCAGAATCCATGCAGGTGCAGGCTCCTGGCAGGAGCTGTGGCCCACGGACACAAGCCCACTTAGGAACGGGATTTCTGTCAGGTGCCGTGGGGGACCCATGCTGGAGCAGTCCATTCCTGAAGGACTACATCCCATAGAAAGGACCCACGCTGGAGTAGTTTGTGAAGAGCTGCAACCCACGGGAAGGACCCACGTTGGAGAAGTTTGTGAAGGACTGTGTCCCAGTGCTGCTCTGGGAGTGGAGGAGGTAGAAGAGTTTGAAATGAAGTTAAGCCTGGGAAAAAGGAGGAGAGTGACAGAACTGTGTTTTTAGTTTTGTTTTACTTCTTGCTATCGTACTCTGTTATTAATTGGCAATAAATTAAATTGGTCTTCCCCAAGTCAGGTCTATTTCACCTGCAATAGTAGTTGATGAGTGATCTCTCTGTCCTCATCTCGACCCATGAGCTTTTCATCAAATTTTCTATTCCTGTTCTGTTGAGGAGGGTGAGTGAGAGAGTGGCTGAGAGAGCACCTAGTAGACAGCCAAGGTCAACCCACCATAGCACTCTTTCTCTAGTGTTATCATTCACGCTGACTTATTAGGACCAGAAAAATTGCAATAAGGAAGCCAAACTAAACCAAATCAAACCACAATAATTTCTTCTCAACTTTCACACAGCAACTGAGGTAAAGACAAATATACAAATACCTAAGTGTGGTAATGGAAAACTAGTATACCTGAGACCCCATATTTAGTTCTATACTGGTAAAACAAACATGTCTGAGATACCTTGGTTGCTTTCTGGAGTCTCTGATCTCTTTGTTAACAAGAGGGTATGCGTTTATTTAGGTAGTATAGCCCTCACAATTTTCATGACACCTCCAGGACCAGAACTTACCTCTGGTCCTCTGATCTGTAAAGCCCATGCCATAGAAACTAACTTCCGATAACACATGTATAGATTAATGGAAATAATTTGTATCCCAAATTTAGCGATGCTGGAGAACTCTATTGAGGCACTTCACTCTGCAGGAGTGAGCCAGAACCAGATCCAAAGGTCCATGTTCCTGTCTGGATGGCATGCTTTGATGTTTGCCAGATGCTTTGAAATCATTGTTACTCCTGGCCAGGATAGGGTAAAAGCATTTTATTTACAAAATCCATAGCCAACATAGTTACTGACATTATGAACAAGAATGACTAGAAATAAAAGTAAACTGTGCATGGATCTACTTTTTCAGGGCTTTCCTTGCTGTCTGGCAACTGCTAGCAAGCTGTTTAGTCACCCACCCAAGCTGTGACATGCATTACAATTTTTAAACCCTAAACTTATAGTCAGTGAACAGAACTGCAGTTTCAAGGGGGAATAGGATGTTTTCCACCCAGTCCTTTCATGAGTTTGATTAACTCATTCGGACTTATATCCTTTGGTCTTCCAAACCTTTTCCTTCTCAAGTTAAAACATTTATTTTCTTATTTGGGAGATAGGTTTGGTGTACTTATGTCAGGATTCTTAGCTATCCTTATGCTTAATTAAACAATTAATAAAATATACACCTTTATAATCCATCAACTTTTCTTCATGGCCAGGGGATATTCATAAGCTATTCACAGCATTTCACACATTGCTTTTCATGAAGAACATGTAACTTAACAATCAAACTTACATGTAACCATCCAAGTGGGATTAATGCCTATGGCTCATTGCAGGCTCTTATTTGTGATGGGCCTGCTAATAATCAATAACCCTAGGATGATAATTCCACGTGTCTGATCCTCCAGGGTCTTCTCTGTGCCTACTGCAGGTTAGCCTGATTTCACCATGGTTGCTATTTCTTCTGCTTCTGTTATAATCTAGGCAGTTCCTTCTTGGGGTTGAGCTTTCTTGGAGGAAATAACTACCACCCATGGTACCAGAAGCAGCTCAGCAAGTGAGGCTTTGCTCAAGGAAACTGGTGATTAATGAAGATGAGGCAATGGTATCCAGAGGCAGGCAGCAGCTAATAAATTTCGAGTGTTCCACACCACTATCACCAATGGTGTGGCAACATCATGGGAATGTTCAGTATCCCAATCCACTCAGGACAGCTGCAGTAAAGTGCAAGCACAAGAAGTCTAACAGGTTTTCATTCCATGTTCTCCCAAATTCATGAAGAAAGGAATATAAATATTAAAATATGTATCCCTTGTCATTTATGGATAAGGTTTTTTTTGTTATGGGACTGGCTAATGAAGCCAAATTATTGTGGGATTTTTAGTGTCTTCATTACTCAATCAATTGCACTCCAGCTATCCTTGTGAAATTGTATGGAGTTTGTTTTTGCAGATTACGTACTTAAGGGACCTTAAGCAAACTGGTGCCTTTCATAATGCCCCTTCTGCCAGCATTTAAAATGCAATGATTCATCTGATGGATCATTTAAGTTGACTTAGATAAACAGAGATTTCCAGTAAAAAATGGAAATGGAAATGGGAAAGCTCAAGTAGCAGCCTGGAGTTTTCCAAAAAAGAATAACATATTTTTACGTGTTTTCACCTGTAGGATGACACCTCCTGGAAATATCAGGAGATATAACAGCAGAAAAGTTACAGATTATATCTTCTTCCTAACTTTCTTACAGATAACAGTTACATCATTGCAATTTAGAGTCAAAATATGAATGAGAAGTGAACTTGTCTGGGCAGTTGGCCACTGTCTTTTCTATATGGAGTTGAAAGTTTTATTTTAAAATTCCACCTTTTTTATTTGTGTGTGTGTGTGTGTGTGTGTGTATTTGGTTTTTGTTCTTTTTAAGAAGTACCTAACTATAAAAGGCCATGCCCTCATGCACTGAATGCATCATTTTGAACATTAAGAGGACCATTAAAACATGATTTACATTTTGCTGTCACGTGTTAAAAACTCCAACTCAATTCAAACTTTAGTTTTGAGCTTTGGCACTGTGCAAATGCCATTCATTATCAACATCCTCCCCACTGTACGGCAAATGGACACAGAAAGTGTCCAGGATTCATCTCTTAGGCAAGAACTTATCCTTATCCCACTCTATCATGTGATAGTTGAATCAAGAAGTCAGCCCATGCCCTGCCAAGCTGTCATCCAGCATCAGAGATGATGTATATACCTGATTTTGGTCCTGTCAGTTTTGCTGACTCTGCTGATTCTTCAGTTCATCCATGGTTAGTGTTAAACTTTGTAACAACTTCTATTTATTCAAAGCATGACATAAGAATGCAAAGGTATTGACTATGAAACTTTCTCCCTCAGCTCTGTGACAATGCACAACAGCTCATTATTCACTTGTATTACACTGGTATGTAAATACACAAAGGGTGACCAGGGAAACCAGGACCTTGCTGCCTTTGTGGATTCCAGCGTGGTTGCCTGCGGGTGTGCGTGCACTGGTCTCTGGCTGATGCTCATTGCCAGTGACCTCTGAGCATGAAATGTAAATATAAACTAACCTATATGAGAGTCAGAAAGTCTTCAGAAATTTTCTGTTGATTCTTTCAGTCCTTTGTGAAGCAGTGATTGGTGAAGTCTGGGTTTAGCATCACCCTGCGTGTATCAGATGATAGTTGCAAAAATGGACCGGCTCCACATACAGTACCTTCATTGCTGAACATTCTGTGTGCTCAAAAGTGGAAAGTATGGTCAGAACCACTACAGTATGTTCATTTAGATATTGACCAAGCTTCTTATCACATATTGCTGCACTAGTTTTGAGGTGTGTTTTCAGGTACTTTGCTCTGTTCTCTGCAGTCAAGCTCATTTTCATCTACTAGGTTTAGTCTTAGGTAGCAGTGGAAAAACAATGAAAGAAACAATTTTTTTAGTCATATCAAATGAATATAGAGAGCCAAATTATCAGCAAGGAAAAGACCAGCAAAGACAATTAAACTAAGAATTTGATCCAATACACCTAATAGAAACTTGATCCTGGGAAGCGGATAATGTTGATACTGCTTAATGGAAGGAAATTAATAATTTGAATCATATTTTCTCCCAAAATAATGTGGTTCAATAAAGAAAAAAAGCTTATTTTATTGAATCATCTGAATTATTTGGAAAGAATTTAACTGAATAGTATATTATAGGTCAGTTTCAATCAATCAGATCTCAGGGTCTGTCAGGCTGTGTTTCCGTATGGTCTTTCACACAGCCCAGCATGTGTTCTTTGATAAACACGATGTGCATTATTTCTGGTTAGCTGAGTTCTAGCTATTGGTCTCTCTTCTCCCTCACCTGTGTGAAGTGGCTGTAGACCTTGGTGGGGGCTGTTATCTAGACATCCAGACAAGCCATCTTTTTCCAGCATAGGTCTGGGATGGGATTGGTCCCACATCTTCAGTGTGATACCAGTGGGGTTTCAATGCTCCTTTGCCATGGCATTTTACAGCTTCATGGGTTCATTCCTCATTGTTTGTGTCTCCTCAGCTGCTGCAACGAACATCCCCAGTACCATCTCAGCTCGTGCCTGGCGGAGAAATGCCCTGCCCTCCTTCCTCCAAAAGAGTGAGATACGGAGGTGTGAGGCAACAGCTCCTTTTCACACACTCATTCATAGCTGTCTCACCACAGTCTCCTTCAATTCCCATCTTAGAATATGTGTACAGCCACCATGAGACAAGGTTTAACCTTGCTTTTTTCTTCTTTCCAGTTCTGAGAAAGATGCAAGTTGAAAGGGTAAGCATATGGAGTATTTTAACAGGAAATGTTTCAGAACAGTTAGAACTGTATGTGTCATCTGGCATTTCCAGGTAAATATTTCACAAACCAGTATGATTGACTGTAAAAAGGAGACACCTTAAAGTTTCAAAACAAATAGTATATTTGGACTTTTGTGTTTTATGGGAAATTAAAAATCTATGGATATTGTCATGATAATGACTGCTTCCATTTCTGATCTATCAGTAGTCATATCTACTCGATCTGCAAAAAACCTATATCAACTTCATGCCTCTCTGAAAATGGAATGGAGCTCAGCAAGAAAAACAGGATTTATAGATACTTCTTGGAATGTCAATACTCATTAGACTGCAGAGAGCAAAATGCTAAACTGAAAATATTAGGGTATGGCAAACTAGGCTTTACGATACTCTTCAGTTCTACATTGTAGTAGGGAAGGAAGATAAAAAGAAAAAGTAAGTCAAAAAAGGATTCACAATTTAATTAATTTAATGATGTGTCTCATTTATTGCTGTAGTGCAGTTGCATGTACAGAAGAACTTAAATTTGTATTTTATCTTCAAAACCAACATTTCAGATATCAAGGACACACGGGTAGCTGTTAGGATTTTCTCAGAAGAGAATTCTCATGATAGAAATGCAAGCAGTTTAAGAAAACTACAGAAAAAAAATACAAAACAGACACAACTGTCTAAATTTTCATATGCAACTTTCCTTGACTTCCAGAACCAAAGTCAAAGGAAGACATAAACAAAAACCCAAAACAAACAAACAAACAAAAAGATCAAGAATCACCTAGGGGACCAAGCAAAGTCCTATATTCACAGACATACAAATAGAAAAACAGACAGTTTAAACCTTAATCATTACAATATAAACACCTCAAAATATTTGTAGAGATGCTGTTCTTTAAATCCACAAAAAATATAACCCGTGACCTTTGGATGGTATTTGCCATAACACACAAATACATTAGAAAGGTAACACAGCCTCCCATGAAAGCAAGGAATTTTGCTTTTAAATGATGCAGTCAGTTTTACAATTTTCTCCCCTTAAGGAGGAAAAATGAAACTTATATTTATTTTAGATTGAACAGGAATTTCATGTTGACTTACTTGTCCATTTTTCCCATGACAGAGAGGGAGGGAAATCTTTTCGAGACTCCACCAGGAATAGAGCTTTGTTTTGAACCCATCACAAAAATAGGTGGAAATCAAGATAAGTTAAAGAAAATGATATCATACGTGCACATGCACACACACAAACATCTTTTATGATTCAAAGAGTCAACCTATGGAGTTCTTTACTGCAATAGACAAGTCTCAGTCTTCTGGTCTCTTTTGACACCTAATTTTATTGTTCTTTACCCTGTGAGAAACTAGAGTTTTTAGGAATTTTACTGTGACCTGCCATGCCTTAGTTGAAATGGCAAAAATATCAGTCACTGTATTGGAGTGGTTAACAGTCAAAAACAAAAGACTGTACATGGTCCAACCAAAAGTCAGGTTTCCTGTCAAATTGCTCAATTGTATTCTCTTTAGTCTTTCATGACATCATTATTCAGCAGTTCCCCTGTCATCACACAGTCTTGGAAGAAAGACAAAACCTGAGTTTATATTGCCAAAAACAGACCAAGTAAAAGGAATATTTGCATTTGTTTAGGGAAAAAACAAAACCAAAAGAAATATGTTTCGGAACAGCTTTGTGTGTTGCAAAGACGCAAAAGACTGCCTAGGTCTAATTCTTACTTTTTTCTACAACTGGAGAACTACAAATGGTATGAAGTTTTTCCTACACAAAGTGCCCTAACTATGGAAGGAAAGCAATATATCCTGCATGGGCTGAGATGTAGTGAAGTCAGTAAGCCTCTGTGTGAGTGTACAATACATCACAGCCCAAAGAACCATATTTCAGGGGCTGTTGAGGCACTGTGTTGCAACGAGACCAGAAGTCTGGGATGAGGGTGTGCTGGATGCTTCCTGCCTTTGATCACAGCACATCGGCAGCGCCTGCCAAGCCTGAACAAAGAGACAGAGCTGATCTAGAACAAAGCCTCGGAGGCCAGCTGCAAACAGAGACCAGAATTATGGGAATTTGGGGAATTTTGAATCCTTTTTTCTTAAAGCATAGGAACGAGGCAAATAAAGCTAGCAGCTAGTGAGACAGGAGAAGATAGCCAGATGAAAGAGGATGCAAATAACAAAACTGGTTACACAAGCTGGGCACAGAGTTTTCTGATGGAAATTGTCTAGGTATGAAAGGTAACAATGTCCTTGAAAACTAAGAATGTAGGTTAGAGGTCATTGTGAGTTCTGAAGGGAGATTTCAAGACATGAAGAGGTGAAAAGGGAAAATTCCACACAGATGCTGTAAGACTTACAACATCCTTTGGTCTAAAGCACCTAAGAGCACCCCATCAAGGGTGCTCTTATATTTTAGTAAAATTTAAAATTTTTATCCCATTGCTCCTGGAAGGGCTTTTTTTATACACCGTCATTTTTTTGTATTCAGAATTTTCAGCTAAGATGTCTACATGACCAGCATCAATACATGGCTCTGTGCCAATATTGTCCTCTAGCTTAAGTGGCCCTTTTCTCTCCCAGTTTCCCTTTCATTAGAAATTTATAGTCAGCAAACGTACTTTTAATTTGCCTATATTGAGCCTTCATTCTACTAGATTAGTGAAGGCTTTCTAGTCTCTCCAACTGAGAGTTGAAGTCCTCTGACCACCTTAATATCTAGTCTCTGTGTTTGTTCTGTTTTGAAACTTTATTGAACATGGGTGACTGGAGCACAAAATAAACAAATTATCATTAATACCTTGCACAATAAAAATCCTGTTTCTCTTTGGGTAAATCCTGGGAATGTTCTTGCCTTTTATTATAAATACATTACTTTGAAATGTCACTGTTATCTTGTGGTCAAGTCATATCTTTGAGTTTCTCTTCTCTTGAGATATTCCCAGCTGGTCACAAGGCTCTCTTCTTTGGTCATGTTCTTTATTCCCAGGCCTTGCATGTCCCGGAAATAATTAATTTTCTCCATCTGTTACTCAAGTGAAGAATGTCATTTGTCCCTGTATGCTGTTCTACCTTTTGAGTTGAGTTTGTTAATGCAAATCTTTAACAACCTCGGTCATGCGGCTGGGCATGAGAAACTCCACTAGCATTCAGCCTGGTATCTTCTCTTTGAGCTGTACCAGCTGTTATTTCCTTTCTAATATTTCCAGTCCCATATGTCTGCTGAAGCATACAGCATTCAGCTCTTTTCTCTGCTCCTCTGTGCTCCTGACTTCTGCTGCCAAGTCGACTTCTGTCTAGCAGCACTCGTCTTCCTTTGATTCCTTTACCAAATATTCTTGTTCTCCTGCCCTTTTACTCCGAAGCCTCAGTCAGCTCTCCCAGTTATTTAACCTTCTCATGTAGCCTCATGGTAGTTGATTGTGTTAGGTGAAAATCCTTTCCTGTCCTTCTTTTATGATCCTTATGTTATGGAACTCCTGCTCTCTGTATCGCCCAGCCCTCTCAGCTCTCTGCCCACACCTGAAAAACCTGAAATTTGTTTTTGAATGACTTTCAGTTCATCCATCACCCACTTCTCTAATCATGTTGACAGTTTCAAAGATGACAAATTATGATATGGCCCATCAGATGAACTGTATCTATCCGTGAACAGCTGCCTGTTCACAACTTTATCCTTCCCCTTGTCAGCAAATTGATGTTTCTCATCTGCTCTGTTCTTATAGTCCATCTCCTTACCCAGTGACCTGTCCCTATCCATTTCTCTCATCTCAGGTATGTCCTTTTCCATTTGCAGAAAAGTTAAACTCAGAGAAGTCTTTTGATGCCAATCTGAAAGAATGCTGCTCTCTTCCGACATTTTTTTCAATGTTCACACTCCTGACTCTTTTAGCCTGTTTCAGTTTGGCCCTTCAGGCAGAAATCACACCATACATTCCCATTCCCTGCCAACCTGAAGTGCCTGTTCAAGCACTTTGAAACACAGGATCCATGATTTGAGAAAATGCTGTGGGCTAGGAGTGAGTCTGTCCTCAGCACAGGGCTGCTCACCTAGTATGTCTGGCTCAGAGTCTAGTAGCTCTTGAAGAAAATTACCCTCTGTGACCAGGACAGTGCAAAGGCAAGACATTTAACCAGCTCTTCCCCACTCAGAGGACTGGGTGTAGGAGCTGAAACATTGTCCCACTGGTTCCTGAGATTCGGGGATCATGGCCATGAGAGTCTGGGAGCAGATAGCCCTAACACCACTGTGCCAGTGGGCGTGTTGCCAACTCTGACATGTCTTTCGCTTGCTGCTATAAAATGAGCATAAAAATGTATTCTCACAGAGAAGTTCAGGACTAAAACTGCATTTTATACTTTTGTTAAAAAAAAAAAAATCTTCAAAAATGTGATCCTTATGGTTGTGATTCCCTTTAGTGTTCCGATGTTTGATCTTAATGTTATTCACATTATGAAGAACCAAGATAAATCCTCTGTCATGGTCACCACCCTTTTTTTTTGTTTTGTTTTTCTCTTCTCCTCAGTAAATTGGTATTATGTGTGTTTTTTATGAGTCAGGGGACTGCTTAGCAGTCCAATGACTGCTAATGGTTTATCTTTGCTTTTTTCTCATGACTTCAGAAAAACAGCATAGTCAGTCACACTGAGAACAATTACAGCATTCTAACAGCTCAAGGTGTCTTAAAGATATGTTGCAAGTGAATACCAATAAATTTTTAATTCTGTATTTTCAAAGGTTAGGTCACTTTCTTTTCACAGCTGCTTATCATTTTAATTTTTATAAGAATGGTTCCACATTTGTTTGGACCAATGTGAGTTCTGTGGGACTTCTCGGCTTTGTCAGTGTTCAAAAAAAGTCACCACCTGAGCAAAAGCAGTCTGAAGAGGCTGAGGTTAGGCTTTCATTATCGGAGTGAATGTCTTCATCATTACTTCTGCAAGTGAGAAAAATATGAATCTTAGCCTTGTCTTCAGACCACTGAGACAGCAGTCTCAGTCATAACATCCCAGTGGCAAAATAAGAAACTTATGAAGCTGTAAATACATGTTTCTAAAGAACATGTGACTCAGAGCTGATGCAAAGATTTCTAATTTCCTGGGTGAATAGGCAGTTTGATTTGAGCAAGATGCCTTCTGGATCCACTTAAAGTTTAAAGCTTTCCAAATAAAAATGCTACTGGGAGACAAATAATCCAGCTGTGTGCAGTAAAATGCAGATGTAAGTGTATCTGTCAGAAGGAGTGACTTTTTCATGCAATATGATAATTTACTCCATTATCTTGAATGTTTGCCCTATTCTTCTTCCTCTGCCATGCTGTTATGCTTTGTGTCACTCTGGAGAGTATGACTTTAAAGTCCAATATGTATTTAATGTGATTACTTGAAGAATGTCTACCTAAAGAATATCTGTTTAGAAAGAGAAAGTGTCCCGTTTTATCCCTTTATTAATATTTCATCTCAGTCTAGAAGTCTGATGTTGAAGCTGTGAAAAACATCCAGATAATTACAAACCATTCAAGACAGTGACTCAGCTGGCAAAGTTTCCAAAAGGCCTGGACTGTGATATCCCCATACAAGAATAATCACCCTAAACTAAATATTAAATAAGATTGTATTTAAAAAAGGGACACCACCACTCCCGTCCCAACATTTGATGTTACTTAGGTAAGATTTCTGACCAATTTGAGAGTCTGAGCTTCTTTTTTTTGAATGTGATCAAAGCTGCTCATGCCTTAAAAAATTAGTTATGTGCCTCATTCAGATATCTCAGAGAAAACTGTTAGTTACGTATCTATATCTTAAGACATCAAAATATCTTCGTAAATCTTTTCCTAAATGTTTAGATTGTTTTTCCTTTAAAAAGGAAATTGTTGATTTAACAAAGGATCTAGGGGAAGTTCACACAGAGCTTGACTCCACTGGTTGAAAAGCTGAATGGCAATAATAGACAAACACTAAACCACATGTATTAATTGCCTGTATTACTGCAGATGCCTCTTTAAAAAATTCATGCGAAAGATTCTGGGACCAACTGGTATGTTCAAATATAAGCTGATAGGAAACCAGGTACCTAGTAGTTCTATCTTGAAGATAAAGATTGTTCTTCAAACAGAAGAGCCACTAGGAACTCAGTCAATGCCTAGGCAGCCAAATTAATTTAATTTTGAAGTGGCAATTGAACAGCTGCAATAGCTTATTTTCTTAAAAATGCAACATATGTGCCTTAAATCTCTCACATCTAGGTGAGACAGCCCATTCTGGAGTGAGATCAGGAGGAACTGAACAGACCCAGCACAGACCAGTTCTCCCAACAGAGACAAATGCATCTTCCATTTGTATCCCAGGAAAAGCTGGAGGACTTGGGGAACAAGCACTCATTTTCAACATGCTAGCTGCAAGTGTGATCTGTGCAGGATAGCACCTTTCCACGCATGGTGAGGGCAGTAGGAAGAACTTTAAAAAAAGACATGATACATTAGTTTAAAATACAGGATACATTGCCACAGTGACCTGTAAACTGCACTTTTAAGAAGTGAGTGAGCTATCCCTACCCACTATAAGAAGTGCTCTGCCAGGAAAGTTTACAAACTGGACAAAGAACAGAGCTGAGAAGGAGCTTGGGCCACTCCAGAGTGCCATGCACACAGCACAGGGACCCCTGTGCCACCTCCTTTCTTCACCTAACCCACTTACTGGTATCATTAGCGTCTTCATGCTTAATTGAAATGGAAATTATTTTTGTTAACTTGACCATCATTGGCCAAAACAAACAAAAAAGTCTAACATGGAATTTCTAATACTGACCTTCATCATATTAGGCAAAATCAAACTTGTGCTGTGATATGCATCCTGAAATTATGCTATATTTCCCTTTTATGGAGAAAGTTATTATATTAAAAATAATCTATTTAAAGAAAAAAAAATTGATTCTTTTTCAGGCTCTGAAATATGATTCAGAAAGACACTTTTTGGCAGAAAGTATGTTTCTATGAAAGATACACGTATGTGGCCATTTAGTAGCTCAGCATTTGTTGAACACTAGAAATGCACAGGACATCTCTTTTATGCCTTTCCTTACTGACACTGGGAGTGATCTTTTTGAAGACACTGCTTGGAAATGGCAATTGGTGCTAAGGTCTTCAGCTCAAGTCGGCTGTCACAGATGCAGGCAGCTTCCCCTGACCCTGCCACCTGCACACATAAACAGGTGAAATTAAAAATGGAACTGTCAAGAAGTTATAAAAAAGTTAAAGAAAAGCAAACAATCAAACCAAAAAGATGTCCTCTGCAAAATGTCCCAAATGTCATTTA
>KL267852.1:23756-36046 GCA_000699545.1 Podiceps cristatus | reverse complement strand
CCTTTCCAGCCTGTCAAGATCAAAACTCAGGGAAGCCTGAGTTTCCTAGCTTTGTAGCTGGACTACCAGGACAAATAGTTTCACTTCACTTCTCTGTGACTTACCTAGGAATGGATTCAGCAGGGAGAGAGTGGTTGGAGGAGTTTTCTATCCTCTTTCTTTTTGCCCCTGATTGCTTATTATTATATTGGGACACTGTGCTGAGAGTGGGTTCTTTTTGGTTTCCTGGCCCATATCCCACCCTGGGACCATTTACCATGCCATGTGGAGCTGGGGTGAGACTTCTTCTGCAATGTATCTCCACAGTGTTGTGGACTCTGAGACATGATTTAGTGTGAGCATCTACAGGCTGCACCTACATTGGCTTTATCCTGTTATTCACCTCCTTAAGACTGAGACTGTCTCTCACTGTGTGTTACTGTTTTTGGTATCCAGTGTAAATACAGAAAGTAAAGATAATTTGCTTAGGTCCTTGTGTCCTCCACACCTCTGTGATGAGTTGGGGAAGTGTCAACTTGGGAATATTTCTTCATGTTTCACCTATGAATTTCCTCTGTATTGTACTGAATATTTGGTATTACTTATTAACCTTATTACTTTCCTTTGTTTAACAACCTATGCAATCTCCTAGCTTTTGTGATCTTTTTACTTAAGGCATTATGTATTGTGTTAAAGTGATTAAGTAAGGCACATGCCATTGTCTCCATCCCCTGATTTTGGGTAAATGAAATTTTGACAAAGAGATGTCAAGATGGCAGTGAAAATGTTACCTCCATCAGCATTTGCAGAAATGTGCTTGTAAAGGTTCTAATGCACATGTGCTTCCTTTGAACATTTTAGCAGCACAACATAACTACTGAATATTCACAAAGCACAAAGTAATTTCATTCATGGTTTCTATTTTAACAAATAGGCACAACCTTCTTTAATGCAACATTCATCCAACTTCATAGGGTGCATCAAAACACATTTGGATTGTTTATGATTGATGTGGTCATCCTCTTATGATTCCTTTGGGCTAGATAGAAACAGAAATGTAGGGCAGGAGTCTCCATTAATGTGCAGCTGCTTCTCTCTGCACAGTCAGCATAAACTAGTGCGAAAGCGGGAGGATCTGGCTCAGCATAAATGTAATTCTGAGGCGATGAGCTGCTGTTGGGCACCTACTTTTCCTTAGTGTTTTTGGGATAACATCAAAAGGGTGCATGGCCGAAGGGAGGAGGCAATGGGGAAGGCAACGCAGGGTCTCGATCACACTCATTCACGTTGGCTGTTGGTTGCGGTTTTGGTTCACATTGTGTTACAGCTAAGAATCAACTGGAGCAGCTTTTGAGCATTCTGATATAATGGAAAGCAAATGGCCCTGTCACAAAGCAGCACCAACTTCAGTGGGACCCAGATATGGCCAGCCAGTAGGTCAGATTTACATACTTTGGGGCCATAGGTCTGTATTCTAAAAAGCATGTAGGTATCCGAAGGTTCATATAAGCACTCAATATCACTTTCCAATAGATTTTATGACTGCAGGTACACATTTCTGAAAAAAAGGCAATTTTTAAACAATTTATTCAACTATACCCGATTTCTAGAGGTGACATAGGAGCCTAATTCTCCATTTTTGGTGATTCTTTAATTCTTATTTGCTTGCCTTTCAAAGTAGGGCTTGTCCGTGGGACTTAGACTGCTAATGAGCTTAGGAGATTCTGAAACTGTTGATCTCCAGACTGAAGTCTGTTTGTATCTTTCTGTAGCTGTGATCTGTGCTGTCTGCAAATGTCCAGATCTCAGGATCTGTTTCACTTTCTGTTTTGTGGATAGTTATATGTAGAAGGAATTTAAATACTGGATCTATTTCTAAAGGGAAGGAAGAATGGAGGAAAGAAGCAATGTTGCAATACTTCAGCAGAAGAAATCTGGTATTATTGGATGTACCTTTCACTAACCTAAATGTGTCTAAGGGAAATAGATACTGCAAGAAATTTTTGTGCTCCCTAACTGAATATTTTGCATTAATTAATTTTGTCTCTTCATAGTTCTCTTCCTCAGTAGAACCTGAATCCTTAAATAAAAAGTAATTAATCTCTTAATGTGACTGTGAAGATTTTAAAAAAAACCACATAGGCAACCATTGCTTTCCTTAATCAGAGCAACCCCATTTATTTATCTTTTTGTTTTGTTTTGTTTTTATATATAGTTTTTAATCCTTCTAATATTCTCCAAGACAAGCTAACTACTGTCTGTGTACCTGGGGGAATTGTGCAGTGCAGACTGAGTTTGCTGCAGCTCTTTTTCACTTCTGAAAAAATCACAATCCACTTAATCTGACAAATGAAACCTTTGATTACATTACCTACACAATACTGCTTTTTTTCTTGTTCAGGCAGAGAAGGAAATAAATTAAGAAATGTGTCTGCTAAATTTCCAAGTTAACAATCTTTTGAAGGAAACCGTGATCCTGACAGGTGCAAATGCTGGACTCCTGGGTTTAGGTAGTCTCATGAGCCTTTCAAAGGTTCCTCACCTCACTGATCCAAAATAAACTACAGTGCTTAGGAAAAATCAAAACAAGGAGAATGTTTTATTTAGCACAATCTGGTACAGAAGCAAAGAACATGAAGCAAGAATGAGAGAGAGAAAAAACCCCAACAGGTTATTTCTGTACTTTGGCCATTAATTGCAATTCTTCTATGACTCATCTTTTGGAGTTGACCTTTCCTTGGATGTCTCCAGTGCTGGGTGTAGCAACTGAAATGCTACTGTTTTAACTACTAGCCATGTCACTAGTAGTCAAAATAGCAATTTCCTCGCTAGTAGGTGATTTAACAATCTGTGTAATGAGTGTCGTGGACACTAAACCCTTACTGTTGCCTTCTTTTACCTTAAGGACAGCTGCAGGTTTCAATTCTTGACCAGCTTTTGAGGTTTGTGCCACTATACATCTCATATAGTTAAAAAATGTCAGGAAGAAATATACTGTGAAATGGAGAGATATATCATGCATACAGTTATATCACCTGAGGTCCAGCCAACCTGACTGGGAGGCAAATCATTCTGTGGACATCTCTCAACTTCAGGTGCTGGGAAAAGTACTGCTTGAGAGCTTTTAGCTGACAGTGGACCAAAAGGAAATAAAACCCCCAACACAACACTGTTTGACTGTTTACCTTTACAGTACAATCACTGGTCACCATATTCTGCCTAACATAAGTGTCTTCAGCACAATCCTCAGCCTCAACCATCAGGTTTCAGCCACAGTACAACAAAGATGTGAATACAAGCTTGTAGTCATTGTATTTGCCAAGATTTATTTTTTTTTTTCAGCTCAGGCATTGTAAAATAATAATAGTAATAGAAATAGGCTGCTCCTCTAGAAGGGCTTCTGAGATATTAGTTCAGCCCTGAGTGCATCTAAAACTGTGAGACAGATATTTAATTCTCTGCGCCACATGTATATGTGTATACACACACACACAAACAAATTGTTCTTGTTATCACATATATATATACATGCGTGACTGTTTCAGGAGGAAAAAACCAATGGGATCAACATCCAGGACAGAAATAGAGCATCTCCCTGTCTTGAATAGAATAAATTATTGCTGAATGCTGAGGTTAATGTTCACTCTGAATTGGGGCCTGCACAGCTGGGATTCTCAGTGCTGTTTGATCTGCCCTTTCAAGCTCCGATGATCCCGCTAAATTGCATTTAATGGACATAGGACTAAAGTAAAAAAAAATAAGAGGGCTTGTTATAAAACAAAAGAGACAACTTAGCTCACATGTACACCTGTTCTTTGTACTTCATGAAAGACTTTGTCCTGATGCGGTGGGGAAACATTTTATAAAGCACTCCACTGGCATTTTTTGCTTGAGTTTCAGAAGCGCAACTGATATTTTCGGGTAGTCGGATTTATGGTTGCTACAGCCATGAATGAATTTTATAGGACACGTTTGTACTCAGCTTGTCACATGCGAACAGGATGCCGCACACCTGCACACTCCATTGGTAGAAAGAAAACTACTCTGAATAATTATTAGCCAAACATATCTGAGTTAAATAGACTGATTTCACCCATGCAGGCTACAGAAGGCTTACACAATTGCAGTAACTTTATGGAAACATCCTCCCCACTCTTCTTGTCCTGCAAGATGGCACTCAAAATTTATCACAGCTGAAAAATGGGAATTTTATATACATGCTGGTTTTGGTAGTTTCCTAGGATATTCACAACAGGGGAAGATGCAAACTGAAAAATATATATTTTCATTTCATTGAAGATTTTAGTAGAGTTTAGTAGATGTTTGTTTCCAAGTAAGCATGACAAATATTTTTTTTCTTTTTCCTCTGAAATGATTGAATCTAATTTCCATCTTCTTAACCTTAGATGTATATATCTATTAATCTGTTCATTGCTAAACTGATCTGTGTGCCCAAGATTGCTTATGAGATCCAGTTGCTGGGCCTAGTCTTTAAATTCTGATAATAAAAGTAGTCCTTGACAAATTGCTATGATCCTAAAATCAATATGGTGCTATATACGTCTGGAAAGAAAAAAAGCATTTATTTGCCAGAAAAAAGTCAGCATCTGACTCAATATTGTTGAGTCAGAATAAAGAAATAAAATGGATTGTCTCCTCCTTTTTGTACAAAATCTAGACAGCAACATTTAATCTGAAAATAAACATCTGAAAACTTTACACAAAACTATATGTATATTTTCTCTATATACAGAAAGCAAGGAAAATGTGCAGTGGAAGTATAGACCTCTTCATACTGATGTGCTGATTGCTTTCAATCCCAACCACAAATATGTACCTGAAAAGGAAGCAGTAAGGTTGATATTCTGCAGTGTCCACATTTATCCTATGTCACTTGTGTTGATTTCACTAAGACTGTGTGTGGAACTGTGGAAACCTGTCTGAAGGATGTTTCCTATCACAGCATGCTTGGTATTGTAGGTACTTGAAGAAAATTTTGGAGATTGGCTAATGAAAAAGTTTTTTTTCTCAGATATTTTCCATGTGGCAGCAATCATTTGGGGGCACTTGAGAAATGCTGGCAGTCTCTGTGGCTAGGAAATACGCGACCTCACTGTGTAAAGACTAACTGCAGGAGAACGGGTCTATATTTACGTATTTTAAGCCTACAGTGGGCCATCATGGTAATCCAATTTGACATTTGGCATATTTTTCTTCCTCTCCTGACTCTTCCTCCTGAATTTGCCTGAATTAGTTCCTGCTTCAAATCTATGAGTTGTGGCTGAGTTGGGATATTAGGTAAATGCCTGTGGATGGAGAAGCCCAGGAGGTGGCCATAATAAGAAGGTCTCTCCCAGGCAGTTCGAAAATGGAGTTTTCTAGCTACTCTTCAGAACTATTCACCTGACTGCTGGAGCAGGACAAGAGTAGGATGGCTTCCATTGAGGTCTATCGGCTGTGTGGAAACATGAGAATAAGGAACAGTGCTATTGAACTTTGCAAGTGCTTTTGAGCTTTGCATTTCAGGTCCTTAAAACTCACTCTGGAGGAGCTCCAAGGTACTTTGCCTCTCCTTCAAGGACAGACAACATTAAGTGGTGGAGTGTTTCTTCTGGGAAACTGGTAGGAAATATGGTTAGAAAATAGCCAGCAAAGGTGAAATGGGAATATAGAATTGTAGGGTAAGAGCAATTAGCTCAGCTACTGTAGGGAAGCAATTTAATTAGATGATTCAGGGAAAAGCAATTTAGGTCGTTTTTTCTCTTTTTCTTTTTCTTTTTCTTTTTCTTTTTCTTTTTCTTTTTCTTTTTCTTTTTCTTTTTCTTTTTCTTTTTCTTTTTCTTTTTCTTTTTCTTTTTCTTTTTCTTTTTCTTTTTCTTTTTCTTTTTCTTTTTCTTTTTCTTTTTCTTTTTCTTTTTCTTTTTCTTTTTCTTTTTCTTTTTCTTTTTCTTTTTCTTTTTCTTTTTCTTTTTCTTTTTCTTTTTCTTTTTCTTTTTCTTTTTCTTTTTCTTTTTCTTTTTCTTTTTCTTTTTCTTTTTCTTTTTCTTTTTCTTTTTCTTTTTCTTTTTCTTTTTCTTTTTCTTTTTCTTTTTCTTTTTCTTTTTCTTTTTCTTTTTCTTTTTCTTTTTCTTTTTCTTTTTCTTTTTCTTTTTCTTTTTCTTTTTCTTTTTCTTTTTCTTTTTCTTTTTCTTTTTCTTTTTCTTTTTCTTTTTCTTTTTCTTTTTCTTTTTCTTTTTCTCTCTTTTTTTTCCTCTCTTTTTTTTTTTTTTTTTTTTTTTTAAATCAATGGGTTAACTCTGGACTAGTAAGAGAGAACAGCAAGAATACAAAGCAAAGATTGTCAGTAACAGGTTAGTGTGTTGTTCTCTATGGTGACTGGTTATGAGGCAGGCTGAAGTTGGCAAGCTGAGAAAATTGGAAAAAGGAGACTAATTTAAAGAAGGGATAGCATTGTTCCCAGTCATATTCTTGTTTGAATTCCAAATGTCTGGAGATCATGGACTTAGTTTGGCCTATTAAATATCTAACTTTCAAATCTGGATTGAGATCCAAATCATTGCTGAATTTACCCTTCACTGAGAGGAAGAGATTAGATCCAGATCACTGATCACCAGAGTGTTTGCTGCAGAGAAAGCCCAGGTGTGTTTACTTGATTCTTTAATTTATTAATCTTTACCTCCTTCTTCCAAATAATCTACTCTTAAAGGTGGTCAGATACCACAATTATGAGAACAATAAGATACTCTGAACTGAAGTTTTCTGAGTGATTGCCTAAGTGACAGCGGTTGCTGTGTAACGCCAACATGCCTGCTTCATAGCTGGCCTCAGGGCCCTGCAATAGTTTTCTATTGAATTTTTTTATAAAGGTGCAGAACAGTCTGAGAGAAATGTTGAGTGTTGTCAATGGGCCACTGAAAAGCTTTGCAAAAATTTAAATCTGATGATTGTTTTTTCCTCCATAGGAAATCTCTTTGATTCCACCTGCCATTTCTGTTTTGATTGTCATGTTTAGTAGCATAATATGAAAATGGCCCCAACAGGCTTCTGATGCTAAGAATGGCAGGTGACTTAACAGAGCTCTATATTTTGCCTTAAGTATCTTGTCTCCTTATTTCCTATACTGAACACTCCAGGGTGGAGTTTTCTCCAAATTGGAACAGCAAGCGTGTGCAGTGGCTGCTGTGGGGCTGGCCTCAGAACTTGCTGGGAGTGCCAAGCGGCAGTGCCTCCGGAGCCTGCCTCCGTGCAAAGGGCTGGGAACCGCAGAGGGCTGGGAGTCAGGAATGAAGTGCTGCAGCTGCAGAGACCTGTGCTGCCTTTTAGCCCTGCAGAGGTTCCCTGAGAGCTTCAGGTGATGGTGAATTATTGCGCTGCTCTGCTCTTACACTGCCAATAACCACTTTCTGATGGAAGGGCTGTTTTAATACACTGGTTTAGTTTATTGGATACATATAGAAGAATAGCAGTTGGATAGTTTAATAAAGAACAATGGTATAATAATAGTATAACAATTGTTTAATAAACAACAGTACTTTTACTACAAATACATTTAACTATGTAAGCAGTCTGTATCTGTAAAATTATGGTAGCTATGGGGAGTTCATTGTTAACATTACCTGATTATAAAAGATGTGAAAGTACTAATCTGGGTAGAGACCGAGGTGTTTTGATATTTTTATTAAAAGAGGAAGCATGGTTTGCTTGTTGGGGACAAGATGGTCTTGGTGTCATTCACATCCCTGGACAGATTTAGTCTTTGACCTCCCTAGTCATCGAGGTGAAGATTTTCAAACACAAACACAGATGAAGTGCTTATGTCCATGCTTTACCATTTAATAAAAGTGGTTTGATTTTCAGAGTGTCTGTGTCTCCCCCACCTCCTAATTCCAGTGCAAATCATGATTACTTGCAACTGAGGTGAATTTGGCAGCTGGGACTGTAATTACCCTTCATCCTTCCCGCTCAGTGCAACTGACGTTAGTGGTGTTTTCTGGATTTACTGAGTAGAATTTCACTCTTGGCTGAGCTCTTCAGGCTAATATTTTCAAAGGCAGCTATAGGGAGCTGATGTCCAGATCTTACTGAAAATCAGTAGTATCTTGGTGAGTTATTCCCTTGGATTTCTTTAAATAAAAAAAAAATCTAGACTTGCTGACTTTGATCATTACAATAGACAGAGGAATTTGTTTCCACCCTGCAAGAAATCTTTATCAGGTCTTACTAAGAACCCAGAGCTGAAATATTCAGAGTGGTGATGCTGTATTAATGATGATAGTATAACTATGATGTGATTTACTTCTAATCAAGAAAAGAGAAACAGTTTATCAGCCTAACTACAAAATCCTGTATTATGTTAATGCACTTCCACCCAGTAGTGGAAGGAAATTTTTCCATTACCTCTTACATTTCTGTTCCAGAGGAATGAAGTTTCATATTTCTCTAGAACTGGAATAACCCCTATTCTGTGAAGAACTCATCAGTTTTTAGGACTGATGTAAGATGAAAGGATTGGCAGGGGAAGAACCAAAAGCCCTATCTCTGTTTTCATTAGCACAGGGCTGGTGTGGTGCATGATCTGAGACATCTGATGATGACTCTAGTAAAGGTTGCTGCTGCTCAGCCAACATCATGGGGACGGTTAGTGGCTCTCTGCTAACTGTCTATGGGTAGTTTCCTTCTCATTCTTCACCTGAATGGAAGACAACTTTTTCCTCATCCCAGTGGGATCTATAAATCAAGGGTTAAATTTGATGGCCATTTGGGATTAGCTAAACTAGACATAAGGAAGAATTTTTTTACAATGAGGGTGGTGAAACACTGGAAGAGGCTGTCCAGAGAGATGGTAGAAGCCCCATCCCTGGAATCATTCAAAGTCAGGCCGTATGGGGCTCTGAGCAACCTGGTCTAGTTGCAGATGGCCCTGCTCGTGGCAGGGGGTTGGACTAGATGACCTGTAAAGGTCCCTTCCAACCCAAATTATTCTATGATTCTATGATTCCAAATCAGACTGTCCTGCATTTACAGCTGTGTGGAATCATCCATCCAAGCTGCTATCACAGAGTAGTTCATGCAGGGTAACTTGTTAGCCAACTGCCTGTTTATATGTTCATGCACCATGGTAATGTGAGGTGATTCAAGGTAGCTGACTTTCAAGAAGACAAAGCAATCCTTGTATTTGAGATCTCTAAAAGAAGAAAAGGTTTCTTTGCATTGCTTTAAATATGATATGTGCTTTTTACAGTGTAAATAACATTCTTTAATATCTATATTTGGATTAGCAACTACAATAAATCTGACTCTGGAACATAAGCCTAGAGAGCATCTGTTTCTTTTTGTTGGAAGGACTAACCATGATAGTTATGTTTCTTCATAGGATATTTTTCAGCTCTCTTTGCAAAACTTTTAGTTTCCTATGAAGGATTTTGTCTGTGTTTGCATCTATCACTGGAGCTTGTACAAACTTGGAAGTACTTTCACAATATGCCAGCAGTCATTTTCCTTTCAGTTCTGTCCATTTCTAGAAGAAAGAAAGAAAGTTGGCATTCTGTAGACCTTGAATACAGTATGTTTCCTCTTGTCATACTGTTCTAGCAGTCAGGCAAAGATCACAGGATTTTTTTTTTTTTTCTCCTCAGATGGCCATAAACTGTTTTACATTAGAAGTTTTCAGGTAACTATCTGTCACAAAACCAACAGCATGATTTATCACAGTGAACAGAGCTGGCTCAAAAATATTCATGAGTCGGTGAACATTTACAGCTCGATCTAAAAATGCTGCATGCAAGAAAAAAAGGAGAGCATTTAATAGAAGCTTCAGGCTTTAATCTCTCTCTCGGCTTTACAGACATGCTAGCATATGGATTCACATGTGTCTGCCATGTGGTAGAGTTTGTACTTCTCAGAATCCAAAGCAAATAACATTTTAAGCTTTCTTTTTCAGGGGAAGAAAGGGACAAAACATTAACATACTAATAGCTCATACAACTGAAGAGGAAAAAGCTCAGTCTACTTGATCCATGTAAATGGAGAGTGATATCAAAAACTCCAACCTAGGATGTTTGAATGGACTCCCACATACCAGTACTAAAGAAAGAGAGGTGAGGCCAGGTAACTCTTACATGTGAAGCCTCTGGGGCAGATCTGGAAAGGGAAGGTGAGAGTTGAAAGGCAATGGGCGGCTCCACTGACAAGGAGAAGACAGGTGCCTGGAAGGGCCCGTCGCTCTGAGGGGAGCTGGGCACAGGAAGGCATGCTGCACCAGCTGGAGAGGACGGCTGCAGCCCCCTGCAGAGACATCTGAAGCATCCTCTCCGACACCAGGCAGGGCCGAGCTCCATTAACTAAGGGCAGAGAGTAACTGGCAAATCCCAGTCTGATACATATATAAATATAGCAGTCAACTCAGAGCAGGTGGACTCTTTGGCTTTCAGGCGGGACGGGTCTGACGGGTCTGATTGCAAGATTTGTTGTCCTTTATTATCAATTTATTTCAACTTTTTTTTTTTTTTTTTTTAATGCTTTATGATTTAAATTTTGCTTATGTATATCAGAAGAAGAAAACAAAAAACCCCATACACTTCAATGTGTTCTTACAACACATCAGATATGGAAAACACACCTCATTTGGTTACTGTCCACTATTCAAAAAATCCCAGACAATATATTGTTCCAAAACAAATTACCCTTAGGGATTTTTTTAGATTATAATATCCAGGGTGTTCCTATATATACAGCAGAAGAGTTATTAAAAATAAATCAGATTCTTAATAATAGAATAATTCCCTTGAGCAGAAGAGCTGAATGGCATTTGCTCATTGAGGGACAAAACTTTCTGTCAAAGTGGAGGTTCAGAAACTTCTCATCAAAGCCAGTGAGACCCCTTCCTCCTCCTCCCTCATTGGAGACAGACACTTGTTAGCTGCTGGGAGGCAGACGGGAGGCGTGTTTGAACCCACAATAACTGTGGGTGCGATGGTTTGATAGGTGACAACCCCACCAGACCACTCCGATTGCATGACAGCTGCCTGCAGCCAGCCGCACGCTTGTAGGTATAGATAGATGCATTCTCCCGGCGGGACCCTGCAGACAGCCACATTCTTCCAGTCTTGTGCTATAGTCAGCTCACTTTCAGCGGCTTATATTGTAATATCAACTACATTCTTATATTAATATGTTATATAGCCCTTCCTCCTCAGGGCTGTATGTTGCCCTGCCAGAGTCACTTGCTGTAGTCAATCAGAAAGACACAGCCTGATAGGTGTATGAAGGAGACAGAAGTTTTTACTGGGAGAGAAGCACATATGCTCTGGGCCACTGTAGCATTATAACCCCATGCTATTACCAGACTTCTGTCCTTTAAAGTATAAGGAGTCGGGTGACATAACCACATGCTGGCTTCTATCTGTTTTCACTGATGTCACTTTACTATCAAGGACTATGCTGCCAGTTCCCAGGGGCCTCTTCTCCATCCGATAAACTGGAGTATCACACTTGATTTGTTGTTTGTCCCTAAGGTGTAGCTCCCTTATTCACCTGCATACTAGTGGCTGGGTAGATGTTGCCTAATGAGCAGCTGAGGCCTCTTAAAGTTTCTTAGGACTTCTATATTAACCTCCTTTTTCTCTATCCTGCAACCCGTTCCTCAAATCTTATTTTAATTACAGGAACTGTCACTGAAAGGAAGAAGAGAGTGGACAATTGTCTTTTCTAGGTAAAACCAAGTGAAAGGCCAGAATGGGGAAGCGCTACAAACTTCTCTGGCCTCTAGATTTTAATGAGCCTATTAGTATGTGGAAATGCCTACCTCCGAGTGTGCAGAGTGCTGACAAGCAGGCATCATTCATTAGGTTGGCTTGCTTTATGTAGCAAGACATTGCCTTAAAAGATAGGATTTTGGAATAAAGCAGTTAATTTTTTTTTTTTTTTTTCCCTCACAAGCTTATAAATTAGCGGTGGATTGTCTTTCATGTTGGAAGAGCTTTGGACAGGCTTGTATCTTCCTGCATAGCACCTCATCCACTCTAAAAGAACCCACAATAGCTTAATGTCTACCAGGGACAGCAATTATAATCTCAAGAAACAACAGATATTGTCTGGGATGCTGCTGCCCTTACACTGGTCTAATATAAGGGCAGTAGGAATACGAGAGAATTGCTGGAACTAATATTGGTTCGTTTGTCTGTTTCTAATTCATCTCCCACTGATACAGTCAGCTATTGCTATTTTGTCCACCATCATTATTTTCATTCATGTTGCACTTAGGTCATCGCTTGCTTCCTTTGATATGTCAGTAGCAGTAAGTTGCGGGACCT
>KL267852.1:0-23725 GCA_000699545.1 Podiceps cristatus | reverse complement strand
TCTTTCCCTCTGTAGAAAATGCTGTGCACCCCAATGAACTCATTTCATTTACCCTTTTCTTTAAGAAAAGAGCGTCTTCTACATTTTGTTACTTGTTTAGCAGCAGACATATTTTTCATGCCATATAAATTACCATACATGACAATGACCATATAGAACATAATTAATAACTTCATTACCTTACCTAACAATTACTGCAACTAAAAGATGGCAGTTCTTTGAATCAGTAACAACACCTTTGGACCATCATTTTGTGTCACATCTAAATGACTCAAACTATCCCCTTTGGGACACAATGCCAGAAAAGCTGTCTTGTCTATATGGTAACAAGACAAGGTCATCATCAAGTGTGATCATTAAAGGCTCCAAAGGCATTTTTTATAGGAGTAAGAAGAGGCAAAGTGCCTGCATATCATCCAAATTCCTGTGGAAGTATTGTAATTTGCTTTGCCAAACTCTTTCTGCAGCTTTGATAACAACTTTTTTACTGTTGTATGAGCTTTCTGAAGCTGTTGGTTAAGAATGGTTAAACAGTAGACGATACATGTAAATAAAGCAGAGCCTCTTTTCAGAGAACCTGGAGATGCATTAGAGTTAAAAGGTGCTATCTAATTGTAAGCTCACTGTCATAAATAAAGTAACTTAGTCAAAGTCTCCCCTTATTTACACATGGTGCAGCTTTATTGCATTTACTGTAGCTGCATGTTGTGCAAATTGGAATAGAATTAGGTTCATTAATTCTAATTCTGTTCTGGCTGGACAAACAGATGATGTGCCCAGACAGAATTGTCATTGCATATAAAAGAAGTGCTTTACATATTTTCAAAGTATCATTAAGACACTTATTTGGGCTGCAGTCTAGGAGCATCTCAGAACACAACCCCAATGACATTGCAGCTGTTGTGCTTGGGCATTAAAAAGGCAGTCTTTCCTTTCATTGTAACCATTTAAAAATTACCAGTCATGTGCGGACTTTAAGAGCCTGACCCTTAGCCCGTGTAAGTCAGGATGGGAGTCAGGGCACTTCTTTCCACTGAAATGCACATGTTTCGAATCTCTGTGTTCATTTGAGTGCCTGTCCACTGACACCAGGTAGTAGACTGAAATAATCCCAAGTAGTTAATATCTATGGACTGCGTTCGTGATGACAAGCACAGCATATAAATGGGAAAAGGGGCCTTTCAAGCACTTCTGTTAGTATAATGTTGGAATTCCTTCTCTCAAGTGAAATGAGGCAACTCTTTGGCACTGTTAGTGGTAGGACAACCTCCCCCACAGCCCTCTACTTTACAACAGCCCTTTGAATCGGCAAGAATAACGTAACGGTTAATCTGTGATTCATTACAATGTGTGAGTGTGTCTGTGTTTGAGGGGTAACATCTCTCTTCCTGCAAACAGCAATGCTGTATGACTGTAATCTTATCTTACGTTACGGTCCAAGCAGCATTCCCTTTCGCCACGCGCTGTATTTGTTGTTAAGTGTTGGCTCCTTTCACAACTTTGTCAGCCCTATTTTTGTCATAGAGGGGGGTCCCATTCTGATATTGCTCCAAATCAGTGCTGCGCAACTGTTGAACATGGCTGGAAGCTGTGCTGTTCCTGGCAGTGCAGCCCTGGTTGCTGTAAAGCCCCAGGAAAGGCACTTCATGTTCTGTCTTCATGTGTGGGCTTCTGCTTAAAGGATGTAGCACAGTGCACAGGCATTGCTAAGTTGTCAAAGAGTTGCTTGGGTTTTATTTTAGCTCACACTGTCTTCACCAGGTTTTGATGTGCGAACCTATATAATGAATTGTATTATTTATACTTTATAAGCATGTAAAGTATAAATAAAGATATATTAGCATTTTATGTGGAAAAGCATATTAGAGGAATGCAATTCACATGATCAGGATGTTAGTTCATGCAGCACCTCACATCAGATGGCAGAACTGTAACAACAGCTTAGTAATAGTAGGCAGTAAATCCTCAGGTTTATGCAATAGGAGCAGTATCTGTCTCATGTACCACATTGCCACCTGTCATAGGATCATAGGAAAATTCAGATTTGAAGTGACCTTAGGAAGTCATTTAGTCCAACCGATGCTTTGCAATTTTCTTTGCCACTCAATACAGAAAGTATATTCACAACAGCAGTGTGGATCTGAAGTAGTTTCAGCATCTGTTCGCAGTGGTGAGTTTTTGCCTCCCATAGTGAGACTTGGCAGTAGGTTAGTAGGCAGTGGGTTAGTTCTCCTGCAGGAATTAGTGGTCTTTAAAGAGCCACAGAACATACACAACTCTGTGGATGACTGAACATCCAGCATCCAGAGGGCAGTCTGGATGTAAACATATGCCCAGAAGCCTACCAGTAATATGGAAAAAGAGTCTGGAATTATTCTAGGACAAGTTCTTCACAAAGATAAGCAATATTTTAGGAAGGGAATGACAGTGCCTATGAAATAATTTCCTTTCTAACCTGCCTTCATGCAACTGGATTTTCTTCTGAGATACTCATCTATCTGAATTAATTATTTCAATTCTGTCTCAAATATTTACTATGTTCAGTAAGGGTGAGAAAGTACCCTTTACTGTAGGGACAGAAATGTAAGCATTGCAAAATAAAAATTGTAGTGAATGTTACTCTAAGAAAGACTGACCTTTCAGTTTTTTAGTTTGTCATAGATATAAGGTTTATTAAGCATCACAGATATTTTATATGTTAGTATTACACACTGCTGTGCTAATCTGTTCAAAGAATTTCCATTCATGTTGATTACATACATAGCATTTTTTCCTTTCTTCTTCTTTATCAGTTTTCAATTGAGGTAACACATTTTTCTTAGATCACTCAGGAACACTGGAAAACAGGTCAATACTGGGTATAGAGTGTACAACCAGGCTGGTTGCTTTAATTCTATAATTTTGTCTTCTACTGACAGAGTGATCTGGGGACAAGGTAGTGAATTGAGGGATCTAACCTCACCTCTACTCAGGAGCTCATCTATGGCCTTCGTTTCTTTGATGCTTAGTTCTATCTCTTTTCTATAGAGTGCATGCAAATCTGAAGATAAATGCTATGCAAGACCAAAATTTTATCTTCATCATTAAAAATCTTTGCAACATTAAATAATAAGAAGAAATGCAAGGTTTTAATTATAAGCCAAAACACTTAAAATTCAGTACGTTTGAATCTGTTAATGTTCAGCTTAAAACAGATCTTCACTACTGAGGATGCAGGATATAAGACTTAAAGAACTGAGAAGAATACAAGTTTCTCAGAGAGTGACCAGCATGGGCATACACAACATCTCCAATGTTAATGGTTTCGGAGCTCTGTTATGCCTCACCTTTAACAGTAGTAATTTGTTCCAGACAACCAGCCACTCTTTCTCTCTTTGTTTGCCTTCTTACAGATAATAGTATCATGTTCTGCACACAGTTGGTACTGAAGGGTACTGAGGAGAGGAGAGGCTATACTATAGCCACACTGTACTTGAAGGAATTGCCCTTGTTTCAGTTTCAACAATCCTCTTGTTATGTATAAATTTGGTCTTTTCTCACCATATCATTGAAAGTGATCTTTAAAGAAATATGGGCCTGACACAATTAATAGAGGTTTTTATATCAAAGGAAAGAATCCTATAGCAGCTTGTTTATTAAATGAAAAATCCTTTTGTGTTTCATCCTTTTGGACTTCTGTCATTGGAAAATATTACCTGAAGCAAGCTGATATGTACGAAGCAGAGATCTGTAAATTCTCTGGGCTGCATGCAGGTATGATGGTGTTGGTGCCACATGTCTGTGTGACGAGGAGGTTGAACTGCACTAACTGTTGTTAATGGGAAAAAAAGTGGCTAGACATATTGCGTTTTCCCCAGGGAAATCCTCCCATGGTTCTCTTCCACCACAGCAAAGGTGACCACTGCTGCTTCCAGGGAACTACTTAACGTTTGGCTGCCTAGACATAGTATCAGTCTTTCTGGAGACGACAAAAGGCATTCTGCTGTAACTAAAAATGATTTCCATGTGCAAGCAATATCTGATCGAGGACATATGTCTGCAGAGGCCTGTTGTTTTTTGTCTGGTGTGCCTGTGTACAGATTTAAAGTCAAATTCTGCAACCTTATATCAACACAAGCCCATTGTCTCCAGAGATTGAGAACAGAGTTTGGCTCTGGCACCAGAGAGGTCTACCACAAACCATGTAATTCCAGTGTATGTATGATGTGTGACTTGTAACCTTGTTCTCTGCAGGGTAAGTGGTTTGTACATCTCTTACGAGACACAGTAAAGAATTCCAGTACTGCAGCTGAAATTCATTCTATTTTAAATTGCCCTCCTGCATTCACAAACAACTGAGTTTCCCTTGCCCACTTCTGTATAAACAATGATTGTGGTATAAATAACCTTGAATACTTTGTAGGCTGAGCCTGTGGTGGGATGAGTGAAAGGTCAGAAGGAGGCTGAGAGAAAGCACTATCCAAATAGGATAAAGAACACCTAACGCAGAAGCTGTATGGTTAAAAACCAAACCAAAACAAAACCATTCTGCATTGGTGTAAGCTACTCCTCCCTAAAGAAGGGAGTGATATGTTAATTCCAAACCTGGTCTATAGATTTAGAGGCTTTCCAGTTGGGAACTATTTTTTGAAATGTCAGTCTGTGATGCTTTTTTCAAGTGAAGTGGTTTAAAGAAGTTTGAAACCCAAATTCTAAGTAGCATTTTCTCTTGTATTCTAAACATCTTTGCTGTTTCTTAGGAATGTCATCAGATTTTGGCAACTCAGTCTTATTTTATGTGTGGACCTTGAAAGAGTCTTTCTTCAGTCTGATTTTTGGGGTGTAGGGATTTCGTAAAATTGCTAGTAGAATGTCATCCTGGAAGTAATATATCTTTTGTTTGTTTGTTTGTTTTTAAAAAGGGGGGGGGGGCAAAAACACAAGAGAGAGGAAAAAGGCATATGATGATATGTTCCCAACTTGTGCAACATCCACACGAATTGCAGAAATTGTTTGCCACTTCAGTTCTACTGCTAGTTTCCTATTTTCTTAAGGAAAAAATGTCATTGTATTTGAAAAAATAGTTGATTTGTAATAATAATTACTGTAATGTTACCAACTGTGCTTTTTTAAGTAGATTTTTTAATTCTCTCATGTGTTTCTCCTTCAGTTGAGGTAATAGCAAAGAAAGGAGGAGGGTATTATTTTTACATTACCATTAATTTAGAGCTGGAAAACCTCATTAAGAAGAAGTTTAGTTCTGTCTGCAATAGAAAGTGTTACACGTGCTGTGCATGAAAGTGTGAGACATACAGCTTACCAAAGACAAGTCTCAGAAGCAAGTCAGAATTGGATATGAAAACTGGCTTTTCCGTGTCCTTTCCAGTGCCTGTAGTTTAAGTATAGATATTTCCTTGAAAAATAGGACACAAACTAAATAATATCTGAAAAACTTGTCAACATTTTAATGAATTGTTGTGTGTTTTATGGATGCACTTTGCAGAAGCTAGAAGAATCCCATGCAGTATATTGAATCCCAGTGTTTCCAGCTGATCAGACTAATACTACCTCTGCTTAAAACCTGGCTTATATATCAGAAAACACCTTTTATTTCTAAGTGTAATCTACTTGGACACTCCTTTCCCTCTTGCACTGTTAGGGTGCATTGTAGCCTTGCCTACATTTGAAAAAATGAAGCTCTCTGAGCTGAAGAGGCCTCAGCACTTCTCAGGTGCTCAACTTCTCGCATAACCAGCTTAGGGATGCCTCCTGTGGTATGTGCAGCTCAGGAGTGAGGCCCTAGGAACAGCTGTCCCCTTATGAATCATTCATAGGGGGGAGCTGTGATGATGAATGATCAGCTGCAAACAATGCATAACATTAAGAGAAAATAAACATGTTTCATTCTAATTTCATTTTTTCCCCCAAGAGGTGGGGCAGAGCCCCAGGTGTCTCCATGGCAGGATAACTTCAGTGATGGAGGAATCCTGAAGTCCTGGCCACTGCTTTCTGATGAGCCCACAGGTCTTTTCAAGACCTTTCTCAGCAAGAGGAGGTGAAACAGCAGTGATGGTAGAATAAGACATTAGGTGAGGACTAGGAAACAGAAATATTTATTCATGCCTTTAACTTTTGCTGTATTCCCAGATTTTGGAAAAATTAAATGGGTGACTATTTTCTGGCTGGGGAATGCCAAGTCACATGTTGTTGTTTCTGCTCTTTGACTGGCTGCCTTCTATAGCTAATCAACACAGTGTCATTTTGAAATTCACATCTGGGAACTCTTTGAGCTAAATATGCACTTTTCATAAGCTCTGGCAACTGTGAAGCTCCAAATGCTTGAATATTCAAGGAAAATAAACACACATGCTAAGAACGTGACAAAATGGAAATCTGTGTCAAGTTGGAAAGAACACTCTAGGATATCCTCTGCCCTCTGTTCCCTGCTCTCCACTGTGCTCAGTACCAGGAGTAAATGGCAGAAACCCTGTCCCTTATGTAAGATGTGCTCCCAATGCCCCTGAACGTTTGGCATCAGTCCAGAACGTAATGAACTGGATCATGCCAGTTTAAATATATCTGGTCATTTTCCAGTACGCTGCTCAGCTGTCTACCTTTCAGAGCCCTAGCTGGCATCTCAATAAACTCAGTCTGCATTTCTGTGCTTGCTAATGCTACCAGGTTCTCTAGTGTGAAACTGGATATTACGTTGGGAGCACGGGACAGGGAACTGCAAGATCTGGAGTAATTTTTGGTGGTTAGGATGACTTCCTGCAAAATTCTGGAGATATTTGTCTGGCTTTTAGTATTTAGAGCAGTTTCAAAGGCCCCAGACTAAGGAAGCACACTTTTAATTTTGAGCAAGTGAGTAGTCACACAGGATTTAGAGGAGTAAGGTTTAGATCTCTTTAGAGTTCAGCTTCCTGCCTGTATTTCACAGTATCTCAGCATACTGAAGCACAATGGAGCTTGGAGAGCATTAGGCAGAGTCATATAGTCACAGGTCAAAATGGTTTGCTTCAAATTTCTAAAACAAATCTGCAGACTTTGATAGTGTCTATTACTTGCACCAGAAACAATAAGGTCCTTCTGAGTGAAAGAGATGTTCTTAGGACCTGCTGCTGACTACATCAGACTAATTCCTTATTCTGCCCAGTGAACTCCATGAACTCTTTGCTTATATCCATTTTTTCTCCTTTTAGCCTGATTCCATGATTCTATGATACTCTATTATAGTGAGACTGTATGGAGACATGCTCAAAGGGTGTGACAGAATGGAGTGAAGCAACTTAGACAGCTATAGACAGGCAAAATTTCTCTGTCCTGTGGAGAATAACTCAAATTCCAACCTGCTCTGAGCATCTCCAGTTTTGCTATTTCACTGTCCTTGAAAGGATAATAAATAAGGTTCTTTAATAATATTCATAAAGTACAAGACAAACATGATGTCAACAGAAATGGTTAAGCCTGAATTCCTTGCTATGGCTGAGTCAATATGCCTGTCATGACTTGACTCTGTGTCAGAACACATTCTGAAATTAATATGAATAACTTGATTTCTAACTGTAGATTCTATGGACCATCCTTGTATACTGTAAAAGGACCAAAGCAGAAGGGAGGGAGGAAAGATTAAAAAGAGCAATGCCAGATATTTGGGGAAGTCATTGTTTGCCTGCATTTAGGAAGAAAGGGATGCCATTTGGCAGCACAGGGTGCCACCGTGTTGGTTCCAGCTAACGAACATTGTGTGAATTGAGCCGTAAGGAGAGCTGCCCATTGACCAGCATTGATTGCTGTCGTCGACAGGTGCTAATATTCAGAGGGCAGATCACAGCTGTTTGTACAGGGTTCCCATTATCCTTTGCTGGGTATTGATTCTCCCTGTGGGATGTTTCCTTCCTAGCTGTGTTAATTTTCAGACCACATATTTGCATTGGTCTGCACTGAGAGGGTTAGGCGGAGGTGCCTTGGCTATATTTAATGGCTTTACTCCCTTCCCTTTCACCCCCATCCCCAATCCCACAAGTCTTTAGAGACCATGTCTGCTGGGATCCAAGTTTCCTCTAATTATGGTGCACATTAAGGGACAGGCTTTATGAAGAAGATCATTACTACTCTTGTAATTGCTTCAGGTGCACTCAAAAATTAATCAGAAAGTACACAATGGGGTTTTTGTTTTGGTGTTGGTTTTATTTTGAATCCTTTCTAAGCCTGAAGACTTGTTGCCTTGATGTAGAGCTCAAACAAGTGTAACATGGAAGTTATGGGAAAGTCGTTCATGAGGTTGCCAGGGCAGGGACTGTTGTGTCCCTTCAGTACTATTTTGGCGCTGCACACAATTGATTAACTGATGGACCTCAGTTGCCATCCAACCAGAGTGGTATAATACATTCATTTTGCATTGGTATAAACATCTTTCAGGGTTGAGTGGATATATGGATTTGTCTATTGGTAGGTGTCTGCACGGTGCCTAGAACTGTGTGGGGATCTTGCAGAGTCCTAGTACTACGTAAAGCTACTTATAAGAGTTGTGTCTTAGCTCTCTACTGTAATAAGTCAAAAAAGCCTAAAACAGAATTTTTGCAGAGAAGGGAGTAATAGCGGATTACAGCAAAGATATTCAGCAACTGAGGGTTTTGCTTGTTTTGGCTAGTATAATTACCTTAGATAAATGCTGCTTCCACATATGAAGAAATGCTATTAATTTTGTCTTTGTCACATGGAAATGGAATGACTAATTTAGGTTCTCTGAACAAAATATAACTTTGCGCTGATAAATGGATCCCAATCTTCAGTCCTTCCTTAAGGCATCTTTATGCAGTCTGTGTAGAAAGAAGAGGGTACATCTGAACCTAGTTAGCCCTAGGGATGAAATAGTTATGTTGTGGTTTTTCTGTAATCAATAACAACCAAAAGATGCACGTAATTATCTTTGGCTACCCAGTTTAAATGATCAGGTAGTCATTTATAGCCGAAAATCCTTCAGCATGGGACCAAAACTTGGATTAAATCCTCTGGAACCATATCCCAACATTTGTGATTTCCTCGTGTAGTCAGCAAACATAGCATTATTATAAATATAGCTCTTCCTCAAGCTTCAGGGTACCAAAGTTATTACCTCACACTGGAAGTATGAAGCCCCAAAGATCATATTCAAATACTAGGAATTTTCTTGTTTTTCTAGAACATGTTTCCTATACTGCATGTGCATGGCTTTGGAATGGTGAAGTCTGTAGGCATGAATGTTGGAGTGTCTTTTTTTAACCCTGGCATGTTTACAGTGCACCTTTCCAAAATGAAGCGTGGGTGGGTGGATTAAAAGAGGATGTGAAAATACACAAAACAATGTACATTTGGAAAAAAAAAAAACAACAGGTAGGGGATTTCAGCATCTGAACAGCAGGCAGAGGACGTGTTCCTCTTTTCATTTTTCCACTGCTGAAGTTGCTTTAACTTTAACGCTCATCTTGACTTTCCCAGGACTGCTATCACTTCTGTGGTTGCTGGAGTGAGTAGCTTGTGCTGCAGTGCATGCAGGATTGAAAGAGATGGTTTAATCCTCAGTTGCAGCACATCAGCTCATTTAAGCAGCCGTAGTGATGCAAGTGTGGACAAGAGTACAATTCATCTCATTAACTGATAACTGCTGTATGCTGTTGGAGAGAGCAGACTTAAGCTACTCCTGAAATGAAAAAAGCCAGCTGTTTAAGATCAGCTGGGACATCTAATTTAAAAAGTAAAAGAAGAAAAAAAAAAGAAAATCCCAGCCCAACAGAGAGCCTGAGTCTGCTCCTGCTTAAGCTTGGATAACTCAAGAGAAATGAAACAGAAATTAGTGTAGTGAAGCCAGTGTAAAAGCAGTAAAAACAAGATCAGAATCTGTGCCCAAGAGAGAGAGCATATGTAAATTTTGAAGGAAGAAGGAGAATGGGGAACGAAATGTTGGTGGGGAATGGATAAATACCAGGAATATTTATTAATGGCTTATTGCAATGCTCTTCCACTTTCCTGGGATCAGGAACATGAAAAATTTTCCCATTATTTGTCATATTTTGAACAGTTGTGTTCCAGTCTGTTCAAAAGGAAACATCCCACTTTTGCCCAGTAAAACATCCTAGTTTTCTTTACTGGGTTTGCTTTGTGGGGCTGATTCTTCTCAACATTGGAAGGGAACAGATCTGGTACCATTTATTCGGGACCTACAGCATTGCATTGATGTAAAGGAAGCAAAAGGGGAGAAACTGTGACTGGAAAGGAAACTCATGAGTTAAAAAAGAATTATAAGGGGGGGGGGGATTAGAAATGCAAAAAATAAATTAGAGATTCAAGACTTAAAAGAGGCAGGTAAAGCTGAGAGACAGAGCTTTTATTGAAGGGGGTGGTGAGATAGTGTGCTGTGTAAGACAGGAGTTAGCTGAAAGAAAATAATTAAATTCAAATAGAAGGCTAATTAAAAAATAAGAGGGAGAAAAGAATATATTAAAAATGAAAAAAGGAAATAGAAGGGAATATGAAATAAGAAAATGTATGTACTGAGAGGTAAGAGATGAAGAAAAATATCTTTATCTAAAGCAATTGTACAAAATAAAAAGCAGCGGCAATTTTATGAAAGTCTTTACCTTTGGATTGACAGCCACCCTAAAAGATCTCCAAGAAAAGCAATTCAATTCAAATTTGACTCTAGTTAATTAAGACACCAAAGTAGATTACTGATTTGGGCAGCAATTCAATGCAGTTGTAGTGGAGTTGTCAATCAGTACAAACTGCAATCCAAATTAGATATCAGAAAAAAAAAAAAAAAAAGAAAGAAAGAAGCAAAGCCAAGAGCTTGAACTTGCTTCTTGTTATTAACAAAACTCTCATTGACTTCAATGGGACAAGACAAAATGATCCTAAAGAAAAGCGCATTATTGGGAAAGAGAGCAAAGAGGTTAAAGTCAAACCACAGAGGTTAAAGTCAAAGAGATGATTTGGGCTGCAAGTTGTGATGTGAAGACAGAAAGTGAGAGCTTCCTTCATACCAAGCCCTTGCTGATTCCTGGTCCATTCTGCCACACGCCCTCTAGGTCAAGTGGAAAGCTGATGATGGGGCTTTATTTCCATAGAATTATAAAATATCCTGTGTTGGAAGGGACCCATGCGGATCATTGAGTCCCACTCTTGACTCCACACAGGGCAACCTAAAAGTTAAATCAGATATCTAAAAGCCTTGTCCAAATGCTGCTTGAACATCCAACAGATCTGGGGCCATGACCACTTCCTTGGGGAGCTTGTTCTAGTGCTTGACCATCTGCACAGGGAAGAACTTTTTCCTAATATCCAATCTGAACTTCCCTTGATGCAGCTTTCTTTTTCCTAATATCCAATCTGAACTTCCCTTCCACAAGCCATTTCCTTGTGTCCTATCACCGAACACCAGGGAGAAGCAATCAGCACCTCCCTCTCCACTCCCCGCCTTGAGAAGGTTATAGGCAGCACTGAGGTCATCCCTCTTCTCTAAGGTGAACAAACTTAGTATTCTCAGCCATTCCTCGTAAGTCATGTCCTATCGTCGTTTCACCATCTTTGTTGCCCTCCTTTGGGCACATTCTAAAATTTTTATGTCCTTCTTGTGAAGCCCAAAACTTCACACACCTACTTGAGGTGAGGCTACATGAATTCTGACTACACTGGGACAATCACTTCTTTCAACCAGTTAGCTATACTCTGCTTAATGCACCCTAGGTATATGGTTGGGCCTTTTGGCTGCACATTGTTGACTCAGATTGAGTTTATCATCAGCCAAAACCCCCAGATCCCCTTCTGCAGTGCTGCAGTCCAGCCTCTTGTTCCCCAATCTATATATACATCAATTTCTCTCTTCTCTTCAAGGCAACCAGCATGGATAGAGTAGGAAGGAAAACGTGCCTTCTTTGGCTCGGCACACACAGGGAAGACGTTTGACGATACTTCAGAGGAGTGATGCTGAACACAATAATTCCTGGAGCTACTTCAAAGATGGTGCAGCTTACTCACAACCCATTAGTTCAAGCTTTTTCTAAAGACACAATTTAATCCCTAAACTTTAAAGAGACAATGTCTTGCAAATCTTTGAGCATGCAAGGTATTACGCTTGGACTAAAATGAAAATAGTCACTTATAAAACACGTCATTCACTGATGTCCCTACTGTTTGCAGCAGTAATGGGTCTGGAAAGGCCTCTAGACAGGATGCTGCTGCTCAGGGCTCAGGCTGCTGGAGGAATTTGCTCTGTGCAGATCATATCTTCTGTGTGTACATCAGTTCCACGCCAGGGAATTAAGTTGCTCTTTTTCTTCTTCACAAAGGTGTTGTGAGAATAAACCCGCGACATTTTAGGATAAAGTGATAAATGAAGCCATCCCAACCCATGGCACAGCCACAGAGTAAAGTGAAGGTCTGTAAGTGTCTTTTGGACAAACGTCTTTCTTGTGCAGATGGATATAACATGGGCTATGTCTCAAAACTTCCTACCTGTTAGTCATTAGCTGCAGCTGCAGAGCTTTGGTCTTTGGCCCCTGCTAGCCAGGGGAAGCAGGGACAAGCTGTATGTACGGTTCAGGTACAGAGGTGTGGGAGAGGGCATGCTGATCGGGGGGGAGTGGGGTGCACAGGTGTAATTCAGGATGGTATATAGCCCAATGAGTTTAACAGCCCTGCTTAATGACATCGTTACCATGCTACACAAACTCCCATTGAAATTAATGGTATTTCACATAATAAAAGTACTGTGCAAATACTCAGTTATGTAGGACATTAATGTGCCTTTAAAAAGTCATAAAAACAGAAAATCAGTTTCTTCTCTGTGGTTACATTTGAAGTGGGGGCTCATAAGAGAAGCACCAGCACACCTAAAGATGGAAGTCCTTAGCTTCTAAGGTTTGTAGTTATTTGTTTCCCATCACTTTATTCCTGTTAGAGATTTTAAAATAAGAATTTGTTCCTCCCTGTTTTCTTTTTTTGCCTGTCAAACATAGATTCCCCTTGGGTTTCTCCAGTGCAACAGAGGATAACATAAATCTATGTTTTTTGTTTTCCTGTGTATATGCCTGACTCACAAGTGATGCTAGCAATAAAGTATTTTTTGTTGTTGACTGAATTGAAAAAAACCCCACAAAATGAAACATTTGTGCTCATCCAAAACAACATTTGTTTTTGTTCCCTCCACTAAACAAAACACCAACGCTTTAGACTTCCCAAATTTAGACATGTTTTCCTCGAAATCACTATTGGCATGTATGTGAGCACGCTGTTTTACATTTTAAGTATTCAGGAGGGCATGGATATATTTATTAGTACCTTTCCAGAGGACTTTGTTCAGGTTCTCTGAACTCTTTTGCTCCTTACTTACTAGCACAAGATAAATGTGACAAATCCTATATACATTTCCTTGCCTTTTCCTTATTCCTCCGGTGCATCAGTTAGGCTGGAAGCAGGTTCTCTAGTATCCTAGATATTTCTTTTGCTGCTTTCTGAATAAGGCAGTGTTTCCACATCTTGAGCTGATTTACCCAAGCCAGGTCCTCCCCATCACGTTTCTTTGTCCTGTGAGTTTTGGGACCCTTTTCCCTCACATCTTTTGTGTGTGTCTCTAAAACCATTTCTTTCCTTCTTGGGATTTTTCCATTCCTCATTCCATTTGGCAGACAGGCAGTTAAAGCTGGTTCATCAGTCAATCTCTTGAGCCAAAATTGATCAACTCATAGAATCATAGAATCATAGAATCATAGAATGTTTTGGGTTGGAAGGGACCCTCAGAGCCCATCTAGTCCAACCCCCCTGCAGTGAGCAGGGACACCATTACCCAGACCAGGTTGCTCAGAGCCCCGTACAACCTGGGCTTGAATGTTTCCAGGGATGTGGCCTCCACTACCTCTCTGGGCAACCCGTTCCAGTATTTTACCACCCTCATCGTTAAGAATTTCCTCCTTATATCCAGCCTAAACCTACCCTGTTTCAGTTTAAAACCATTACCCCTTGTCCTGTCACCATTGTCCCTACTGAAAAGATTCTCCCCCTCTTTCCTATAGGCCCCCTTTATGTACTGAAAGGCCGCAATCAGGTCTCCCTGCAGCCTTCTCTTCTCCAGGCTGAACAAGCCCAACTCTCTCAGCCTGTCCTCACAGCAGAGCTGCTCCAGCCCTCAGATCATTCTTGTAGCCCCCTCTGGACCCGCTCCATCAGCTCCATGTCCTTCTTGTGTTGAGGGCCCCAGAGCTGGACGCAGCACTCCAGGTGAGATCTCACCAGAGCAGAGTAGAGATCATAGTTGTTAAGATCAGCAGTTCCTCAGGGTTCCTCATCTTGTGAGAACAGCTGAGGTGAATTCATAGAAACATTTCACAGCCCAACAATTTTCCTTGTAAGTTCATCAGTGACCAGAATTTGTCAGTTGTGCTGGGGCAGATTCACCAACTCGTCGCAGGAGGCACCACTGAGGTGTTGTTTGCCACCTCCTCTGCAGAGGTTTCTCTTAACAGAAAACTGAAAACTATACTGCCTATAATGAGAGAAACTGATGTGAGAAGAAATGATGACTTGCAGAAGTATCAAATGATAGATACATCTAAATATGTGCAGATATAACTAAATATATCTGAAGATTTCATCCTGGAAAGCTGGTATCATGTGACAGAGTGCACATCTGTGATGCAAGTCACCGGTCCCAGAGAGCTGAGCTGTTGCACAGGTTTGCCCTATAGCCTTATGATACAATTCATTCCTGACACACATAAAAGGAAGAGAAATAGTAAGATCTGAAGGAAGGAAAACAGGAATTGCGGAAAGTGCAGCTAAGTTCCCAGAAATGCTCCCAGCAGAGTAGTGAGTGATCCACTGTGCTTTAGGTCTCGTGCTCTAGAGCGGGACTACTGTATTACTCTATTTTCAGTTTTATAATCATCACCCTGGATAACCCACATTTGCGTAAAATCAGAGGCAGAGACAGAAAGGATGTAATGTCTCCATTACAATGGAGAGACAAAATAGACCGTAGGGAATTGAGGGGAAGGGGGTGTATGCAGGGAATGGAGACTGAAAAACTGCTGAGGGAAGAATGATATGGGTTAAACTTTCCCTTGCATTACTTACATATCTATGTACATAATGTGCACTGTCACTATGGCACAGGTTTTTCTGTTTTGGTTTTGGTTTTATATTTTATGAATAATCTGAAGCATATATTAATGAAGATACAGTATTTTTCCCCCTGAGCTCTGCAGAGTAGGAGGCGGTGCTCCGCAGCTGCTCCCCAAGGTACCAGGAGACTGGTAAGGATTATTGGATATCCCCAAGGAATTTGGGAAATGCCATGCATCTAGGACCTCACTAAGGGTCTGGGGAAATGTGCTTGCATTCCAGTTCTGATAGCAAGATTATGTAGCCTCCTCCAAAGTACATGCATCCATCTCTCCCAAGGCTGCACCCAGAAATCAAATCATAATTGTGTGACTAAAGAAAGAAAATCTTATTCTCTAGGGAAAATTTGCCAGGTGCCCTCTGGCAGTGGTGAGAACTGGACTATGGTTGGTTTCAAATGAAACTGAGTTCTGGCAAAGAGGGGCATGAAACTTCCTGTATCCATCTAGGAAGAACAAACTCTCTTGTTCTACCAGAACATATTGATGCTCATTTTTTTAGCATCTGAACTATGTAAGGAAAATGCACTAGGCAACTGAGTTTTCTATTTCATATCACTGAACTGCAAGACAAAGACCAGTTTGAGCAACACCTTTGATTTTCTGATATTTTAATTAAATTTTGCATTCTTCATTCATATTTTCCTACATAAAGCTCACCATAGGTTAATTTGGAGTTTCTCAGTTGTCGTCTTCTGTGTTTTTTCTTCTGGAATTCAGTTGCTTTTTTATCAACAAAATAGTGCTAATATGGATACTCAGGCTTAGTTACAAGATCTCCCACTGTTTTACTCCCCCCTTTTTTTTTTTTCCCTTCAGATCCGAAACAAGTCTTAAATATTTTTTTTCACTGAGTGCAGTACTTACTCCTTAAGTAAATTTCATAGTCTGCTCTTCCTGAATTCACTGAAAACTTTAAAAACTGACAAGTGCATCAGAGCTTGGACTTGATAGAGGTAAGATAACTTAGCTGGTTTGCTTCTTAATGGCACCCAGTGCTTTCAGAAACCAAACGGACTATTGTTTAAAAGCCACTTGTTTTCCTGTTTCTGAGTGAGTTTCAGCTCCATGGGAACTCCTAGCTTTGCTGTTCTTTCAGACGATGTTGATTTCTTATCACCCCTATTGCCTTGCAGTAGTCAATAAGAGCACTTTGGGTCCGGAGTGCTTTAAAAAGGATAGTAAGTCCTTCTGGTTAACAGAAGATAAATCCCAAAGATATCCTTTCTGCCTGGGTTTTCCTGCATCTGCAGTAAAAGTACAAAGTTCTCAGCACATTTGATCTCTTAAGAATGAGAAAAAATTCCAGCCCATAAGGCTGGTAAAGGTTGGGAAGTAAAAAAAAAAAAAAAAAAAAATCTATTCTCGGTGAAGTAAAAGAAATTCTAGTAATCTGCCTGAACTGTAGCCCTGTAGTGTTAGCTGGGAGTTCATGCACAGCCTGTTCCCAGCTTCCAGCTAGCCCATGTATTTCATCTACAGCTATGAGGAATGGCAGCAGTGCTGGCTTTTAAGAGGAAAGAAGTGCTGGTAGGACTTATTGTCAAGGCTAAAAAATGTGCAAGAAGTTCTTCGAATCCTTTAAACCAGGCTATAATCATGATAACACCATTCATCACAGCAGCACACCCCCCCCCCGCCAAACCAGCCCCTTTAAACACAACTCTTCCTGCTGTATAAAGTCATTCACTGGAAGATTTTATTACTGCTGTCTGTACTATTTTTCCAGGGCACTACCATAATAGAAATCAACACAGAGAAATCGGTAATAATCACACATGTTTCATATTGGTTCCCATGTGGAAAACATTTCAAAGGTGTCAGTGCCTGGAAAACCTGATGGTTTCATTGAATACCAGAATGAAACTCCAAGGCAAACCCTGAGGAGAGATTAACACTTGGAAGTATAAAATTCAGGTAGTAATGAGAAGCCAGGTGTTCACTGTCAAGGATTCCAAGTTTCCCTAATTATGGGCGAGTATCTGACTTTAACTGCCTCTCTCAGGTGAGCCAGTAATCCTTTGTTGACAAAGATTTATAAAGAGAAAAAAATAACAATAGGAAAAGAAAAAGAAATATGCCTCTGTTTGCTGCTATGGAGAAAATATTACACAGGCAGTCCTATTTCTAACTAAATTAAGACGAGAGAGGGAGTTGGAAGTCATGTTGCGCCCACAGTGATCATTCTGCAAATTGCAATATGGATCTAGAATTTCATGTTAATTACATTTTATTTGAAAAGTGCTGCACTACACAGTATTTTCCACAGCAGTGGAGGCTTGATTCTGCTCTCAATTATCTAGGTGTAAAGTGGAGTATCTCCAGTGAAGCTAATGAAGTTAGAGTAGTTTAACACTGAAACGAGGAAGATTACAATAAGGCCCTAGAGCCTGCAATATTGCTACTGCTGTTAATGATCATTGCTGCAGAATGCTGTAGTCTGGCAATTATTTTGTTCGTGCAGGTAGAAAGATACACAAAACTGGCATTGATTGCATCTGTAAGAGAAATAGTCCAAAATTCTCCAACCTAATATTATCTCTCCAAATTGCATCATGTATTCCTTTTTGTGTGTATTGTGGTTCTGTGCGAAAGGGTGTGTTCAGATTTTGAGGAGGCTGATTTAAAAGGCTGCATGGGAAGCTGAGCATCAAAGTAACAAAACTGTGCCTTCTGTTTCATTAATCGTTTCGGCTGCTCTGATGTCTATTGCTGTTATGTGGAGAGCCCATTACTTTTGCTGCTTCCAGAGCATTTTGATATAGATCTTAAAGTACGATGACTCAGTCAGTGCTAGTCAAAACCACTTTCTTGGCTTACCACTTGCATCGTTACATGCCAGCCAGGCTTTCCTGGGCACCACGTAGGGGTGTGTTTAGGGCCATAAAGTGGATGTGAGTTCATGTTCCTGGGACTTTGGGTGGCGCAGGCTCAGGGAAGACCTTGTGTTGGCAGCTCAGGACAACAGTGGGTATCTTGAGTTATTCTCTCCCTGGGCAGGTGTGAATGCAGGAACCACATTTATGCTGGTGAACTAACTGGGTTAGGAGTTTATGCTCAAGCATTGGCTTGTGATGTCCACACTTAAACTGTAAGCAGGATCCCTGTAATGGATTTAACAAGCAAGTTATCTCAGCTGGGGATGGATTGGAACAGAACATATAAAAAGAACTATCTCTCCCCCCAAAGTTGGGATATAGCCATCCTTTTTTGGGGGGGCTTGAGTGTGTATGAACTCAGACTGGGTCATATCACTTGGCTTCAGAACCTAAAAAAGATCTCTAGTCTAAAAAAGATCTCTAGTCTGCTCATGTTTGTATAGTTGTAGCATACTATAGACACAGCCATGTAGCAGCAGCCATGAGGCTGGAGCAGAGATAAATCAACACCAATCCAACTCACTTTTTCCTTGAAGCCCTGTAGGGCCAAACTCAGGTACAAACCTGGTAGCTCTGGGGTAACCCAGTGGCTACTGTTGAGGAGCTAAACTGATGAGGAGCTGAACTGTATGCTTTAGACCTTTCTTTATGTGTCTTTCAGGCTTCTGGAGATTTCCCACCTTTGTACTTTACATTGGGGATGTCAGGTCCAGAAATTGTTCTGTAGCGATGCTTTGACGGGCACACTTCTGTTCTGCATTTGGAGGTGTTGAATTGCTGCTGACTTATTTGTCACAATATTATTCCTAATGCCTTTTAAAAATTACTGTGTGTTGGCTGCTCTTGCTTCTCTCTTAAGTGATGGTGAATTAGAGGGGAAGCACAGAAGGAGGTGTATTCAAACAGCCTTTGCAGTCAGCTTTGGTAGGAGGTAGGCAGGGACAGGGACAGTTTTACACCACAGGGTTTGCTCCTTTTTCTTTACATTTCTCTGAATAGGAGTGTACTTCTTCACTTGTCCCCAAACAGAAAGACAACAGAAAATCTTGTCATGCAAAGGGTTATAAATTTTTTCTCATTGGGCACTTGTCAAGTACCCCAAGCATCCAAACTGAGAGGCTCCCCCAGAAAGGGATAAAATGCAGCTTGTCCTCAGGAAGGACATCACAGTTCAGCTCAGAAGCACGAGCTGGAAAAGGCGTACCACACATGTTCATCATGTAATCTGCCTCCTAGGATGCACAACTTGAAAAGAGTTCATATGTCACTGCAATATGTCCCCTTGTTTATCTTCCAGACAGACTTCATGTATCATGTTGATAAATTGGGCAATGCACAGGGCCAGTTCCCTCCTACTGAGGTGAGTGGGAGCTGCATGGTGCCTGATACCAAAGCTAGGGAATTATTCAGATTGACTAACATCGCTGAGCACATGCCAGGCTTGTTTTATTTTCCTTATCAGATCTCTTGGGGAGTGACGGAGCTGAGGGGCGGCTGGCTTTCAGGAGCAGACTAGAGCATGGTGGCACCTCTTGCTTAGCAGCACCCCATGTAGCGCACACAGTTCAGGGCCTGCAAAATGGTATGGTTGTGTAAATTGGGGAGCAGCCCAACTGCAGGTGCAAGAGGCTCAGGGACCAGGGAAAACAACATCCCCCTTGCTCTGCTGGAGCTGTTGCTCAGGGTTTATCTTTTTTAGTATTTGTCCTGGAGGGTTGCTTAAGGCATTGCTGTAACATAAACAATTATTAATAATGATTCAGCAGCTATGTTACTCTCTGTAAAAGAAAACAAAACCAAATAAGGCTAATCTTTTGCAATACTACTTGCAGTTTCTTATAGGGACTGCTATGTATCTTCCAGTCATAAAATAATTAAATTAAATCACACTGCTTTCCAGTAGTGAAGGAGCTTGAACATGCACCAAGGCTTCATTCCTCACATGGCTAATATCTTTGCAGGTCTGGGTCCAAATATTAAGACTATATTTTACCAAAATGGCTTTGGATTTTTTTTTTTTTTTTTTTTTGAGTACTCAAACAGAATAATTTCAAAGCCTGTTCAGTGTCAGTGCAGCAAACAGCACCCATACACCTGGACTATGTTGCATCGTGCCTTGCATTTGCTTCTCACGTCTGTGGAGGAAAACAGTGACCGTTTTCTTTTTCTGGGGTTCAAAGGTCCATGCCAAGCAGTGTGTCCAAGCAGCTGCTGTGGGGTACACATCTCTTTGTGGAGCCCACCTGCAGTACTGTGCTGCCTCCACATCTGCCGTCTCTTGGAGGCTCACATGGAGAAGACCTGGTGCAGTCTCCTGCTGGGTGTCTCCCCCAGCACTTGACGTTTGCCCCAGGAGCATTACCCTGTGGTAACACAAGCACTGTGTTGCCTTGTGTGATGCATGGGGGATTTGCTCCTTCACTGACGCATATTGTGCTGTAGTAGATGGAGCTGTTCAAATGCAAGGGACACTGCTGGTCAGTGGGTTCAGGAAAACCATCCAGGGTGGCATCCCACTTCTTTGTTTGGGAATGGGAGGGAGAGTAAGTCTTGATGGGAATGGAGGGGGTGTTATAGGAGGTGTAGGGTTTTGTGGCTATGTCTTTTTTGCCTCGACAGTGTTCTGGTACCATAGACATACCTCTGACTCCAAAAACTTTCCTAGTGTAGCTGTCAACAAACACATTTAATTTTCCTTCTGTTCTATCAGAAAACAAGAAGGAGTTAACCCAAGTGCTGTCATCATCATAAATACAGCTTGGAGAGGGAGGCAGCTAAGTCACTAATCCGTTCTGAATTCAGCCTGGTGATGCAGAGAGACAAGAGTGTGTGGCCAAGAAGAAAAACACTGTGTATATCAAAACACGCAGGGAGAAAATTAGCTTGAGAATGGGAGATGCTGAACATAAAGAGAAGAAAGCAAGAGAATAGAACCAAAGATAATAAAAATAAACAGCCACAGCCAGACTCAGATGCTCTCTCCCATTAGAGATGACTTAAATGACACGTTGCCTCACTGGAAAGGTATGCAGGCAGGTGTGACTCAGGATCAGTCCAAATGCGGCCTGTTGTTCTATCCAAGGTGAGCATTAAAACATGGAAGTGAATAACTGTATTTTGTACCTGAATTAGTAATTGCAAGGGACTGATTCCAACATGCCTTAAGGATTTAGCCATGGAAATCCCACTGACCTTCAGTAGTGATTATGCACCTACATTCCTTAGATGCTTTAGAGAACCTGTGTGTATGTACTGGGAAAAGTCCACTGCTATTATTATAATGTGACTATGATTTTAAGATCCTGTAATGTGCTCAATTTTATACAAATTTACACAGTAGTATTTGTCAGGTCAGGGTTGTTGCCATCAAAGCGTGAAGTTCAAATGAGTGTGAATTACTGAGACTTAACATTGTACTTTGAATTATATCTTTTTATATTTACATGAGAGTGTCCTTTCTGAGTCACATCTGGTTTTAGTGCTGTTTACAAACTGCTCTAAAAGCTGAGCTGAGAATATTTGCAGTTAGTGCAGTATGTCAAACAGAGGAATAGAATTTAGCTCTATTCTTAAACCATGATTATTTATGTAGCAGGCATGTTGGCCAACAAAAAGAATGAAAGCTGACGGGCATGAAAATAACCGGTCTGCTCATACATAAGTCTTGCTTGCAGTGGTCCCAGCAGGAGCTTGAAGAGGACTGTGTAAATTGTGACACAAAGGGTGCATGGTTAATGCACGCCAGAGATTACCAGTTGTGGGGCTACTTAATGCTACAAATCCCACATGGTGGTGAGGTTGTGAGAGGGCAAAAAGAACTCATGAATCTGCAGGAGTGTACGTGTCCGTACTCTGGGAATATGTGACTGTTGGCACTGAATGTGGCCTGGTGCACCGAGTTACCAGTTTAACCTAAAAATGCAGAATAAGTATAAAAAGCCATGTAGCTGTTTGGATTATGCACACCAAAAGATAAATTAAAGAAAGATTAAATTTAAAATAAATTACAGTTGTGAAACGAGGTAATCAGAAGTGTGAATGTGGCAGTATCGTGACAGCCACATGCCTTAATCTGATGCCTGCAGGCATATCCATTGGCACAGGTACTGTGAGAACTATTATGTGATCACATATAATGGTTTTCCACAGCGTTCCTACCTCATTTATCAAATGACATGGACAGGTGATCAATGATTAGTTTTAACCTTGTTTTCCTAAGGAATGAGTCCTTTGTTATTTTCTGCTGGCCAGTCCTCTCTCTAATGACTTTAAAATCTATTGGGCAATCTAATCTAAACCTGACATGGTGGTGGTGGGGAGTGGGGTGGGGAGGGCAGAGTGTGCCCTCAGAACCTCTCTAAGTCGGTTCAACCAGCATATTAGGCATCAGAGAATCAACATGAACACGCTCAGAGCAAAGCAGATTCAGTTAATTCTGCATTTCACAGTCTGTTTGGGTATGTCACTCATAGTGCTCCTCACATGCTGCCCCAGCAGGCATACACCAGATAATGAATTTTCACAGTCCCAGACTTTCTACTGGCAACAGCTACTCTATCAACTGATGCACCTTGCAAATACAAAGTAAGCTTTACAATGATAAAGGGAAAGATAAGTGTTATTATCTGCATAATGTGGAAGAGGATCTAAACACACAGTGCCACCAATTTTGGGTCCTTCAATAGTCATTTGTATAAAATGGGTCACGACTAGATTTTTCTGATGTGCCAAGCACTGGCAGTTCTCAGACAGAGCTGAGACAAGTCAGAACCACCGGCAAGACCATCCATCCTGTGGACTTGGGGATGCCCGTCTCGCAGTACTGCGCTGCTGTGTTGTATGAGTGTGTCTCTGCTAGAACATGGGCTGTTTTGTTTGACTTGCCTCACCCCTTGGAAACCTATTTGACTCTACTTAAGGCAGTGGACTCAGCTGAGACTGGAAACTAAAGAAATAGGGAATATATTGCTGCATTTTCAACACAGAGTGGAAATTGTGGAAAGGCGAGAATCTTGGCACTGAGAGCATGAAGAACAGCTTACGCCACGTAATAGCAAGCTACAATGAGAAACAGTTTGTCCACTGCCAATGTCTCACAGTGTCTCTTGCTCTCACTCCCATCCACCTTTCTCAAATTTGCATTCCTGAAGCCCTGCAAACTCCTTGTCTTCCAAGGTCCATCTCACAATGCCAAGGCAGGCTGATGGAGTAAAACAGAACTTTGTCCTTTGGCACCTGTGTTTCTCTTATCTTCCTTTTTTTTTTTCTTTTTTTTTTTTTTTTTTTCCCCCCTCCCCCTTTTCCCCATGCGAAAAAAATCTGTGTGGCAAATATTTCTCAGGCCTCTCTAATGGGCCTGTCTAAAAGGGAAAGGAAAAAGGATAAAATAGACAAAGAATAAAAACTTTTACAAAAGTGAAACCAAGAGGATATTTATCACAGTAAAAATGCAGTAGGATGAACAAAGGGATCAGTCTGGAACACTTTGCTGATATGGCCATCTCCTTGATGTCAGAGGTTACTCATTTGTGGAAGACTTTATGGGATCAGGATACCAAATATTTCTCATATTTTGGCTACTTCTATTAAACCTGTCAGCTCAAAATTACCAATATTTATGAAGTAAATTTTAATTGGTCTAATTCACTTACATATACCATAGAGTCAGCTTTAATACCTAGTAAAAGATATATAGAGATATATATATATATA
>KL267851.1:4519-17113 GCA_000699545.1 Podiceps cristatus | reverse complement strand
GAGGAAAGGTACCACAGCTCCCGTGTAGATACAGGAGTCCTGTTTTGGAGCATTTGGATGTCTTGGAATCAAGTTTTTAGTCACAATTTGAGTGAAGTCTCAAACTTTCAGAGTTCCTAACAAAAAGGTTCCGAGAAGCCCAGTGTACACTACCTTGCAGGGAAGCCTGGGCTTGCCCCTTGAGGGGTCCAGCTGATGGACTATCAGAGCCAGGCAGAAAGTTTGGCAGAAAATTAAACAGGCACTCAAACATCTGCTGAACAGCAAGATCAACCTCAGGAGGAAACACCTCACCCTGTTCCCTCCCGCAATGACTTACAGAAGTCCAACAGCCAGAAATAATTTAGACAAACATCTTAACCGGGCGTCTCCCCGTCACCCGTCTGCCAACGAGGCATTTCTTCTCACCTTATCAAATTCAGGGGGTGGACTCTTTCCTCTGCACAAGTTGGACAAGGCCCAGACAGCATTTCGTGTCATTGTCAACCTGGTGGACTTCGTAAGGAGCCTAAAGAGACAATTACCATGAATTATAATTCTTGATGTGGAAGCCAGCAAGGGAACCAAAAGAAGGAAAACCAGTATGATTTTAAGGAAGTCAAGCCACTACTCCACTTGCTGTAGCTCAAGCCATGCTGCTTGTCACTTCAGCCTTAATAAACACAAAGAGAAGTGACATGCAACTACTTCTTAGGATAAATAGCTATTATTCCTAATTTGATGGGTCAGGAAGGCAAGTTCCACGTTAGACAAGTTGCAGAAGGAAGGGTAAGGTAGTCAAATGCAGTTCCGAGTTCAAATTCAGCCCAGGCACTCGCACCCCTATCTGAAGTCAGAGGGTCCCCACTAGAGACCAGCTGACACAAACTGCCGCCTTGGCTCTGACAAGGACAGCGAGTCCCACTGCTGACAGAAGCACCAGTATAACAATCCAAGTCACTCGTGAGAAAGCAGCAGTTCGCCAAGGACAGGACAAAGTAAAGATTACTTTTTTCCAGAGCCATAAACAGTCCTTGAGAGCACACTCCCGACAGACCGACCTCCTGACTGCGGTGGGCGTGCAGCGCACCAGAGCTGCAGAGGCAAGGTGGGGCAGAGACCTGCTCCCCTTCCTCAGTCCTAGAGGAGCCCACTCAGACAAGCGCCTGAGATCCACAGCATAAGCACAAAGAGCAGGCGCCTGGAGGGACACGCGGCGAGACAGCAAGCCCCGTGACTTCAGAAAGGCAAGCACACTGCAACAGCACCCGCTTCAGATTCAGAGCAGTGTAAAGGATTGTGAGAAGGCATGTTATCCACCAAGTCCCACTCTATTTATCAGATACTTGTCTGAACTGCCAGTTTATCTGGTACCAATGGTTCGATTCCCAGCGAACGTCACCACACATTGCTAGGGAATCTATTCGCCCAGCTCAAATATTGCGCTGCTGTAGTGCAATGGGACTTCAAGAACGGCATTGGCAAGTATTCATGGCTACTCACATTAATAAGGGAGGAAGAATAGCGCAGTTAAGGACATAATCTCTACACACAGAGCTGTCTCCAGCAATGTTCCCCAATGCCCAGACAGCCTGAAAGGAAACAGCAACAGTTTTAGCATTCACGCAGTTTCTGAACAGAGGAAGAAAAGGGTAGTGTGCTAAGAAAGCATTTTCCTGTAATTCCAGGCAAACGATATTTCAATTTGTTGTCTGAAGCCAGTTGTTTGGCACTGGTCACTCATTTTTAACAGTATTTTAATTATGTGCAATCCACTGTGGTTCTCTCCCTAACCCCAAAGAAGTGAACCTTACCTGTTCTTGAACATCCTCAAAGTCAGAGTTTAACAGCTCTATAAATATAGGAACTGCCCCAGCCTCAATTACTATTTTTGTTTGTTGGGAAGTTCCTGATGCAATATTCGTCAGTGCCCACGCTGCTTCAAACTGAAACAAGCAAATAAATGACAAATAAAATAATCCTGATGTAGCAAAATATTTGCCACTACATTTTGACCCTAATTCTTCTGACTTCTACTAGAAACGTTGGGAGAGAAAGCAAGTATATCACAGCAGAACACCTCAATACTCAAATTTTATTTTCTTGGGCAATAAAAAAGCCACATCTGCTAAATGCCGTCTCAGATGCTCTAGCTTCTCGAAGGATTAGCAAGTGAAGACATCACCGTCAGTCACACCAGATCACTTCACCGATACAACCAGTTTCCAGCAAGAAGAGGGAAGACACGGTGCATAAACACATGTGGAGTAGAAAGTTTTCTACATTTAGTGCAGACTAGCCAGCTCCAGCCCACCCTCTCGTCTGGCTAACACCAGTAATGCCTGGAGTTCCAGTGAAGCCGAGCAGCAAGTTCCCTAATTTGCCACTCATTTTTTGGTTTAAAAACAGATTTCCATTCAGTTCTTCTTGAAAGAACGCCCCTACCATACATGGCCTCAGGCCAGAGGGCAGGAAGAAAGATGAAGGCAGTCATCAACCCAGATCCAATGGAAGTATTTTTAACCCCTACAAAGTAACTATAGTTATTACCGAGCTGGAAGGAATCTGAGGAAGCCATCTAGTCCATCCCTCTGCCCCACCATCGGATCAGCCCTACCTGACCCATTTCTAACAGACTCTTAGACTGTACGTAAAAGCCTCCCATAATGGAGGTTGTTCTTCACAGTTTCTTCCTACACATTTATTCCATGGCTCCACTAGCTCCCAGCAGAAAAAAAGTCAGACACAGGAAGGCCAAATTCTCTCCCACTGCAGCCAAACTATGTTATTTCTGCCAGCATTTTTCCAAGATCTAATTTAGAGCAATTTATCTTTTTTTTTTTTTCCTAAGCTTTACAGGCTACCTTTGTCTTCTCTCATGCATGATACAACCTGCATCTTTTGGGTTCAAGACCTCCTTTTTTCCTGACAGCACCTGTGGGTCCATGTTGCTAAGCTGTGAAGGTTAAACAGCTACATGCTGTGAAGAATTCACAACACAATCTCCTTTACCTGTAGCGTGCAATTTTCACTTCTCTTCAGGAATTCAACAAATCTGTCCACCACTCCCTGAGTGTTTATCACTTCATCTATTGGAGGATTGGGCTCTGAAATAAGAAGGCAGCGTCAGAAGAGTACAGAGGTCTGATGCAGGGGAATAACAAGAATGAACTATTACTGAATGGCGTGACCTCAAGCTGTACTGAACTTGGCAGGACAACTCTCCAGAATTACTTTCTGTACAACTCATACAACTGTAAGTCGTTAGCAGTATACTAGATTATCAAGCTCCTAGATGATGGCTTGCTTTCCCCAAGTTCAAAGCTGCTAAGCTTCTGTACAGCAATACACATGCACAAATGCTTGCAGAAGGCAGGCTGTGCCAGATCCTACGGCAGGGATAAGGTGAGGGGTTTTTTTACCTTTGGAGAGTAACTTCCTGAATTTCTGAGTGGTTGCTAGCTGTAGATCAGGGTCATCTGAGAAAAGCATCTCTACCATCTCTCTTGTGATCACTCCCTCCTGAAAAGGTGCAAAGAAGACGAACAATGCTTCCAGTTCAGACTAAGATGATTTAAGGCATCACAGTCATGACAGCCTACCACGGTTTTGTGCTTAGCTAGTAATCCAGAGAATCACAATTTGAGATTACAGCACACTGTTTACTTCCTGGCAGACTTCTCCGGTTCACTGTAGTAACATTTGCAACATTCTCAAAAAGTGAGAAAACCAAACCATTGAGGTTTGCCAGTTCTGTGCAGTCCACAGCATTAAAGCTATCCAAAGGCACAACTGCAACAAGGAAAGGCACCTTACCCCACACGTTGTGGAGCTAACGTAGGAATCCACAAGGAGACTATCAAACATGGAGGCATCTTCATTGATCAACTCCACATTTCTTCTTTTAAAGAGCTGGCGGGGAAGAGAACACAGGAGTCATTATTAGAAAGCAACGACGAACAGTCTTCATAACTAGACATTCTTGTTCCTCAAACAAGATACTGTCAGCTAGACTAAACGCAACCTGAATAGAAAAGCAGTCATTAATGACAGCTCTGCACTCTGAAGCCTAGTTTGGCATACAAACCCCAGTAACAAAACATGCTAAGTCTTGCCCTCAGATACGCAAATGCCCAAGTCACCGAGACGCTGGTATAGGCAAGTGCAGAATTTGACCTAACCAGTTAGGGAAACTGGGGAGAAGGCAGCTTGTAGATGACGTGCTAATAGAGCAAACATTTAGTCTGAGCCCCGTACGTCACCTGGGAATCGCCTCTTACTTTCATAGACCTCCAAGCCAAAAAAAAAACCCACACCAGCTCAGAGTTAAGAAATATGTGCAACCTAAACTTTCACTTGCTGCTTCTGCTTTGTGAAGCAATAACCCCATTCACTAATAAAAAACCCACAAAAACCAAAACAACTAAAACACCCACACAACTTAAAACCAAGGATCTGTGAACAAAAACCTCCAGTACTCCAAGGACAAAGTGCTTGGAGAGCTCTTGATGTGAGCTACGTTCTGTACTAGGTACAAAGAAAGAGAAAAGCAAGATCTCAGTTAGAACAGGGGGAAAAAAAAAAAAAAAAAAGAGGACTGCCAACGAACCTTAGTGCACAGATCCTTGAAGATTCCAGTTTGGCAGCAGCACAATCCTGGCTGTGTTAAGGCTGTACACAAGCTAGTCAAGGTGACAGTTACCTGTTGCTCTCGTTTCTGTTTGCGCAGTTGAATTCCTTCCTCTTCTCTTCTCCGACGCATTTCCTCGGGATTTAGGGCTTTGTTCTTGTAACTCTTCATTCGATAGTTATCCTTTGCAGGACTCGCCATGGTTTCTGTAAAGAGGAAAATAAAAGATCTGCCTCAGATTTCTTGTCACTCCCTGCTCCCCTACCTACATGTCCCTTCTGACAAGGAAGCCCATGCACATGAAGCAGCATGGAATAGCCAGATCAAACACAGCCAGATTAAACTGACTTACTTGCAAGAGCTGGTCTCAAACACTAAAGCAGAAGCTTCAAGTTAGAATGGGATCCTAACCTTTGTTCACGTGATATGGCAAGAGCGTTACGAAGTTTCAGGAAGCATAAGTGTAGATTTACTGCTCTGAAAGGAGCCTGGACCCAGCTTCACAATATTGAGCACATTACCCCCAGGAAAGGCTTCTACTCAAACAGCTTCACTGTCCTCGGGAGGTGCATCACTACTTTGGTTTTCAGCAGAAATAGTTTCCCTTGTATCATCATTGCGTAAATCACACCTTGACTGTTCCTCCCCCGATCGCGAGGTACGCATGACAAAAAATCCCACAGAACACAGGGCAAACTAAGGCCTTGGTTTTATGATAACAATAAAAATCCTCGTAAAAAGCAGAGCTGCACATAACACACTGGTCACGTTCGTCCTGTCAGGTTACTGGAAATGTTCAGTACCTGGCCTACTTATTTTGTTGCTTCATATCTGAGTAATGCTGTACTTCAAACTTGCTTACTTGGGTATTTGCCTCCTAGTCAGGAAGTGACACTCCACTATTTGGCATGGTTAAAGGCAGCCAGGGCCAGGCAGTAACTGGAGTATAGAAGGATATCAGTTCCTCTGCTGCATCCAGCTGTAATCCGCTGCTTTGACCATGTCAACTCCTTTTTGCATCTTTCCCAACTCTCCCTTTCCCCCATTTATGACATGGATTATTTGCTTAACATCCGTGCCTTTCTCAGGACAGGAGGGAAGCAAGCACCATACACAGCAGAGTGCCAGTTAACCCCGAGACCAACTTACTCTTCCCCACAAGTCTGCTGGACACCAATATCTGTTTTCTTCCAATTGCTAAGGGCAGGTGGAAGAAGTGTCCTGTGAAAGTTTGCAGCACTATCTCCTTACCCCTCCTCTTCCAAGCTTTAAGGACTCCTCGGCCACATTGCTTACAGAGAGTTTCAGTCCAACTTATCAATGGCCTCCAGCCACTCTGGAACCTTTCCAAGATCAGCTGGAGACATTTCAGACCTTACTGCCCTCCTACCAGGGAAAACCCACAGCCAAACCAAGAAAAGACATAAAAATACCCAACATTTCATTGCTATGGAAAGAGGAAACAACTGGAATAATTCATAATTTTAACAGGAGAGGAAAGAAAATACTTTCAGTTCTACGATTTCCTGAAAATAGCTAAAGAGACACCAAGCATTGTGAAAAAGTCAAGAACTCCAGTTCACAGCATCTGCTTTCCAAGAGGACATTCTCCTCCCTAGCCAAAACACCAGGAGGACACTCTTCTGAAAAGCAACAGATAAATAAAAAACCCACCAAACCCCAAGTTCCTCTGGCCATTTACACTGTAATCGAGACACACGTCCCTGGCAAACAGCCCTGACTCCACACTGTCCACAGTTGTGAAACAGTTTTGAAGCTCAGCAACCATCAGCTGCACCCAGGAACACCGCCAGGCTCGAAGAGGTGCAGCAGGGTGGGTTACAAGTTTATTGGCACCTTTGAAGCTAAAAAGCAGCCACCAAACACAACTCGTCATCAGGAGCAGCAGTAGTCCTGGGCCAGGTTAGAAAGCCTTTTTCAGTAACTTGCTTAGGGCACAGTAAGCGGCCAGAAGTTCTGAGGAAAAGGACTACCTCACGCTGAGCTCCCCTAAGGAAGAGGTATACAGCTCCAAAACTGACTGTAGCATTAAAGCAATCAAATTACAGTAGGTTTTGCAAGATCTTAAGCCTTACGGAAGTTTACCTTTAGTCCCTTTCCTAAGTATCCCACTTTATAAGGTCTGTCCTCAATAAACCCAAGACAAGAAACCTACTGACAAGGCTAAACGCAGCAGCTGGACTGCACCTTGCTGACAGCCCCAGGGTGCAGCCTGCAGTAAACCATTCTTTTTTTCCTGAGTTCATTTCTCACGAGTCAGAGGCTCAGAGGAACAGCTGGCCTGTTCCCAAAGGTATTTGACAGCACCTTCCTCATTCTAAAAACCAACATTTACATGGCAAAGAAATGCAGAGACTGAGGATCAGAGGAACTACGCAACTGCTCCCACTTGTCCATCCAGCATCCCAGCAGCACTGTATGCAAAGACTGGAAGGAAGAATTTATTATTTTTAACCGAAAAGCAGCTAATTCAGAAGACCTAAAAAAAAAAAATCTCCAGGCTTTTGGGGTTTATATCTTAACGTAGCAAGGTGTCGTCTATGGATTTTAATTCAAGGAGAGTGTTAAACTACCACTGTTTAGCCAGTGTGTTTGTGTTACTACCCCAACGCTGATATAGCCACACAAAAAAGTAAGAGTTGCTAGCTTAATTCTGAATATTACAGTAAGATCTCTAATAAAGACAAATTTGTCTCCTCCCTTTGGAAAGCAAAGGCTCCAATTAAAAAGTAGTTTTTAAGCAAAGGAGGAGGAAAAAGTGATTAAGTGACTTAACACTGTAGGCAGGATTACCAGCCAGTCATATAAATAGCGAAGTGACACATGACAGTTCAGCTGCCTCCAAACTTGCACAACCCCGCTCAGCGAGGCACACCCTGCTCGTGTGTCTGGAAAACAGCCCCACGCTCTCGGCCATGCTGCGAGGTCTCGGAGCACACCCAGCACCTTGTCATTGAAGGCTCTGTATTTCCCGAGCATCTCCCGTTACACTGCAGGGAAACCCCAAAGATCCCACTAGCCCCTGAAGAGCCATCCTTCACATCATGTAACGGCACATGACGGTGCAGCAGTCTCCCTGGCACCGCACTTTATTTTCTCTCACATGTTTACCTCATCAGGTGATTTCCACTGACTTTTTCCAGTCCATCCTCTGTGTCAACACTTTAACGACATTAGGATGCTAATCTGTTACCTTGCAGCCCATTTCTATGGCAATGGGAATGCAGGACTGTGCCTTCACGGTGAGCTCAGCAGATGCTGCAGGCACCACAGACTGCAGTAAGCCCGAACGCGTGGAACAAACCAGCCAGCGGGATACCAGGCACATACAAATCCTTAGCTTGTAGTGTTTCAGTGCAAAACATCTAGCTCATCCAGTGTATCTGCAAGTCAGCCTTCATCGTTAACTATTAACTCAAATTTTATCATTATCCATCAATACCCACAGAACAATCCCACCAGATCAGACTATTGGAGTAACCTGGACTGTCAGATCAGGGAAAGTGCTTGTGCTAATAGACAAGTAACACAAGATATTCAAGCCACAGATTTTTCACTTTGCATCTTAACATTGTCGCTCTGAGAAGTTTCACTTTTACAGAAAAGCTCTCAACTGTGAAGGGGCAATGGAAACTTAATTAGAGCAAGCTTCCTTAACTGCTCTGAGGTTTTAGCTGCTGTGCTTAGGCAGCCACCTAAAGGGTTACCTTTACAAAACGCTGTCTTACTAGGACAGCGCCTTGCACTGCACCTCTCCTACAAGAGGTTTTTCTTCTCTACAAACCAGCTAAGCCCTGCCTGAAATGAAGATAGTATCAGCTCACACCCTAGAATTACAAAATTGTTCTGATGTTGTTCCAGCCAGAACTCACGCTCCGAGCTTACCTGCAGCACTCCGAGGAAGCTGGGCAATAAAGTTTTTTTCCCTCTACACCACAGCAGCTGACCCGGAGCAATTTGTGCAGCCTGCAGCTGCTCCGGGTACCCCTTTTTCCTGAGACCACACCAAACAGACTGCGCAGCAGATAAACTGTTCTGGCAGTGCCTGCAGCCTCTCACCACTTATCTCTCCCCAGAAGCCACCCCCTGACCGCTCTCCTGGCACAACAGGTACAGGTACCCACTCACCTGATGGGGAAAGGCTGAGGGCACCCAAGCACGGGTGCCTGGGGCACACTGCTGTGAGCCCATCCAACTACCTGCTGATCTTCCAAATACCTCGCTACATGGTAATGCAAGAGGGTGTTTGGCCAGACATCACAAACCCAGCATCCTCCCTTCACAACATGCATAAAACTGTATTTTCACCCTCAGAGCTGCTCAGGCCACGAGCTAAGCTCAACCCTGTCTGCCCAGGTGCAGCAGCACGCCTGCGTGGGAGCTGCACTGTTAGGCAAGGGCCGAAGCTTGCCCTCTTCTACTAGAGTATCAGCACAGCATGAATATGTTGTTAGAAAAGAAAGGAAAACAACAAGAATTAGAACAGAATTAGAACAAGGTGCCTCCTCCACCAGTGGAAACACTAACATAGCTTTTCCAAAACCAGCAAAAGCCAGTCCAGCTACTTATGTTTCAGGCCCTTGCTTATACTTCATTCCTACTGTCCTAGACTCCTGTTGCAAGAAGCCACCTTGTTTTCTAGGAACCTGGTTTCCTCCACGTTCCTTGGATTACCCCAGAACAGTAGTCTCTACCTTTTCCTTTTTCACTGGTCAATTAGAACTGACTACTGGAAGCCCCTCTGAAGTCCCGGTGTTCCCTCAGCAGCATATTGCCATTCCTGACCACTGGTTACAGAGGGACTCTGTGTGCATCATCTGACCTCAACCTCTTCAGACCAGTTCCCCTTCCCTAGGGCAGAAACTGCAGAGGTAAAAGCTTATATGTGTTAAAAAAACCTGAGTCTGCAGAGCTTTCAACCTCTCTCTTCCCAGCACCTCTGCAGACCAAACAGTTCCACAAATCTACAAGGGTTTTCATGCTGTTTCCAAATACGAAGAACACTTGAGAATCTGCTGTTTACACCAAAACCTCAGAGTTCACTCAAGAAAACAGTAAACAGACTTGCAAGATTGATTCCATTTAAAAGAGTGCTCCGACCGAGCTTGGACAAAATCACTTCTGCCGTAGGAATCCCCTGCCCTCACACAGTTCCCCAAGTCAGCGCCTCTCGTAGCCAAGTACCTCCCTGCATTAGTGAACTTTATTCACAGCAGCTCCACAGAGAAAAGTGACACTGTTTACACTTCGGTAGTCCTCCTACTGAGCATCCAAGCTCTGTACCTTCAATCACATCTGTCAGCTATTAGCATCAAGATGCCAAATCAGATATTAAATTTAGTGCTAACATGACACATTAAATAGATCTAAGGATTATCAACCTGCATATGTAAAGATTTATTTCTGTATCCTGAACACATAACAGCAGGTAATGCTGGCTCTGCAGGACAAATTTTGAAATCCATTTGTACATGTTTGATGACCTGCTTTACTAAAGCACAGCTATGTAAAGCTTTGCTTGGGCACCTCACACACCAGGCAGAGGTAAGGCTCATGAACAAACAAAACACTTGCTAGTCCTGGCTCAGAGGGACTCCTCTGTCCTGAGGAAAACAGTAGCAATTGAAAAACTTGGCAGAAAGGCCAAAAGGGAATAGGTACTAAGTGTTAGAAGCATTAGTTTTTATTTCTTAGCTGCATGAGTGGCTGTGTAGGGCGACATGCTCAAGGGAAGTCCGTAACTCCAGTTTAGTGACAGCAACGAAGCCGCTACCTGAGCGGCTGCAAACACGGACCAAGATGGGAACAGCAACACGAGCTCATCTCCCACATCCTGAGCCAGAAACAAGGCCAACCTCAGGCAAGTAGGTCTGCTCACTATTAAGCAGGCAGGAGTAAGTTGCTGCAATAATCTAAGGTTTGTGCATTTCAGAGCATGAAGCAACTACCTGCCTCTCCAGTCTGTATTAAATGTACACGTAAGCCCAGTACTGATACACCTTTCAGGACTGCAAAGCTGCAACGAGCTATAACACATCTTCGTAACTTTTTAGAAGACTGTCTACATCCTCAAAACTCACTAAAAAGCCCACACACACAAAACCCATCGCCTTCATTATTCTTTCTTAGTCTCCCCAGAGAGAAAAAAAATGCCTAAGAGATTTTAAAGCCACTACGAGATCATGCTCCCAAGCATATAGCACATCTTTGGCATAAACGTCAGAAAGTCCCCATGCCAACAATGTCTGAATGTTAACACCTTGGGAATCAAATTACCGATAAAAATCATTCCATTAAAACCAAAGCAAGGCTTTATTAAGCTAATAATTCATAGTGGGAATGACTTCAGGTGTTCTGTGAGCTGAGAATCCTCCTACAAGAACCACAGGAACAGTCAAACTCAAGGATGAAGCTTGACTGAATGATTCCTTTTCAATTCCACATGCAAAGGAAACCCCCTCCGGAGATAGAAGAATTTCGGCTCCTGCCGTAGGTTTTGTTGGCAATGGCTGATTCCGCTGAGGAAAAAAGAAAATCTCCAGTTGTCTTATAAACCAAAGAATTACTATACAGGTTGCCACACTCATCCTTATATATTGAATGATGCAAAGGTATTTACCACTTAAAAGAAAGGAAAACCAGTGTGACAGTTTGACTTTGAAGGCTCAGCACAGCGCTCAAATCCCGTAAGCATCTGTGTAAAAGCCAACATAAACTACAGCAGTTCAGCCGGAAAACTGTAATTCCAGGGTCGTTACTGCCACGCCAAGATTATAACGGCTTCTTAATGTTATTGGAGCAGAAATCCAACCTTGCTTCTCTCTTCCCATTTCTCTGCATTACAAAAAGCATTTGCTTCAAACATTTTTTTTTTTTCAGCTGCTGATTAAAGCCTCCAAGCTGAGTCACTGCAGGGACTCACATGTCTAAATCAGGACTTGCGCTGCTGAGTCAGACCGAAGTGAGAGCGCAGAGAAACGGTTACGCTGACAGATCTGACATGGCCTTTTTAAAGCCAAAACCCCCTTTCACAAAGGTAATCTTCATAAGGTATCTGTTACAGTTCTGTTGCTGGGCATAAGACACACAGCTAAGGCAAAGCCTGGCCAGCCAGGGAGGCTGACAGCTGCGTGTTCGGAGTGGAGTAAGGTAGTAGAATCATGCAAGTGTAAATTAATACACTATCAACTTCATCAGCGCGGATCTTCCAATTAGTGCCCACTGGGTGCATTTCAGAGCTTCCCAGTTTGGGCCAGATGACCTCCAAAGGCCCCTTCCAACCTCAGTTCTCCCTGTGATAGTACAAACTTGGTCAGTTACAATTAATTACCCTAAATTTGACAAGTGGTAATAAACCACATTCAGCAAACTACTAAGTTTCAGGTGACAAACCTTGTATTCTTTGTGTTTTCCTACCTGGCAGAAAGTTTCTCCATTTCATATACTTCCCTGAAAACCCAGAGGAACCTCCCATCTCCTCTTGCCTCCCCATGAGCACAGGCTCTGAGCTAAATACATATTCCTACAGCATCACACTCCTGCTGCAGGGGAAAAAAAAAAAAAATCTACCAGCAGCACAGGAATGGTCACTGCTCTTTGCTGCCCTTGGTCTCCTCATATTTTCTCAGACTAAGTTGCAGGGAGATAAGAGCTAAACCACATCAAATTCATCTAAGTCACCATCCCCTTCCGAGCTGCCACAGAACAGGAGTCAGGACTCTTCTGCAACAGTCACCAGGACAGCAGGCTTGGCAGGTGCCCTGGTCTCAGCCAGGACGGACCTAGTTTTGTCTTCAGCAGCTCCTGTGTTTTGGATTTAGTGTGTGAAACACGATGATAGCACAGTGTTGGTGTTCGCTGCTGCCAAACCATCAAGGACATTTTGCAGTTTCCCAAGTTTTGCTGATGTGCAGGTGCAAACCAGAGTAGTTGATCTAAACTGGCCAGAGAGAGTATTCCATACC